>JAGDQP010015829.1:0-41821 GCA_022664845.1 Lepisma saccharinum | reverse complement strand
TTTTTTTTTTAGTTGACGCGGATTCCAAATGGTGTAAGAATATTCTAATTTAAAACGAACATAAGTATATTGCATTTTCTCTAATGTATAAATGTTATTAAACTCTCTTCAAATGGTTATTTCAAATCCTAGTATGTTAAATGTTTCATTTGTAATATTTGTTTTATGACTGTTAAACTTCAATTTCATATCAAACGTGGCATCTTTAACTATATCGGGCCTACTTAATACATACTTATGATTTCATAATTAAATCGATAAATCTTTTGTTCTTACTGAATGATAAAACTTTACATTTCTTCGTATTCACTGACAGTTGATTAATAGCGCACATAGTAAAGCTGTCTAAACTATGATGTAATTTTATGGCATCTTTCATGGAATTAATTTTTACATATATTTTGAGGTCATCCGAAAGAAGCACCTTCTTATTATTCTTTATGAATTCTCATTAATGAACAAGAGTAATAACAATGCCAAGATTGGAGCCTTGCGGGACTCCTAAGATATTCATCAGATTTGTATCCCTTACATAGAACAGACTGCCTGTGCAATTAGTTAGATAAGAGCACGTGAACTTAATGAAGGAAGGAGAAAAGTAATAGTGATTTACCTTACCTAACAATATATTGTGATTAACCCTGTCAAATGCCTTTTGGAAGTCAATATATATCGTTGGTCGAAGGAAGCCAGCTTTCCTTCGACCAACGAGTTTGCAATAAAATCAGTAACAATTGCAAGGTTCCTTACCCTGAACTTTTGTGAAACAAAGCCGTTGTTTAGTTTATTTAACTGGCTTCACATAATTAATAATTCGTTGATACAAAATCTGTTCAATTTTTTTTCAAAGACTGGTAAGATTGCTATAGGCCTCTGGTTGATAATTTCTAGTCTGTTTTAGGTATATGACAAACTAAAGCAGATTTCCATTTGTCAGAGAAAGTACACGTTTTTAGTGCTAAGTTGAGCGCATTAAATTGTGTATAATTAAGTATATCAATGAATCCTTTAGCTATAAAAGAGGGCATGCTATCGTATCAAACCGATGTTTTGGATTTTAGATTTTTGATAACCTTACCTATTTCATTCTGATGTATTTGATCAACCGACAATATTCCGATTTCATAGTAAACCCTAAAATTACTACCAAAAATTACTGAAAAGTTGAAAAGAAGATACGAAAACTAATTTGAAATACTGTGCAATGGTATTAACTATTTTTTCATTGTTACACAAATCCTGCACTTCAAATTTCAATACATTCAGGAGAAGATTTTTTTAAATAAATTTCTACAGTTGGCCAGGATGATTACTGATATTATTTTCAGAATTTTGATATAAAGGCCTTATAGGCATTTTTAATGTCATTCTTCACTTCCTTACGCAATCGAACAAATTCCTGATAGTAAGGTTCAGAGTTTTCAGTTATGTATATAGTCTTTTTATGATAAATTGTTTTTACCATGAGTTTCATAATGTCTTAGAGAACGAACACTTAAACTTTGGGACAGAGTTTCTTTTGTTGGGTACAAATATTTGTAAATATTTCATAAATAATAATATAAAGTTTACTAACTAAGTCGTTAACACTATTATTAAACTCTTTTAATCAATCTCATTCAACTTCCATTAGTTTCCGATACAATATCATAAAATCATCCTCCCTAAAATTGTAACAAAAATTAGTTTTGTTTGATTTCTTTATTTTTTTGCTTATATACATTTTACTATAGCTATAGATGATGGGGGTCTATTGATACTAGCAGCAACAGCCGGCCGGGTGGCAGACCATCGGCTCGAAGGTCCCGGGTTCGAGTCCCGGCAGAGGCATGGATGTGGTTTTTACAGCTGAAGGCGAATCGTGATGGGCCGAAGTCCAAAGTTACTAGACTGACACATATAAATACAAAGTTTAACTAGCGGCAACAGTTCCCTAGTTATTTCATTGTGTACTTAATTACATAGAACTAAATCTAGTGTACGATTATTGCTATTGACCACATTATTTAATGGTTCAAGATCATAAAATGTTATGAAATTATCTAAATTCCTACAATTAACTATTTTCAAAATCGAAATCAATATTTGAAACTTGTGGTAAATTGAAATCACCGACCAGAAGAATATGACTACTTTGTGGACAAGTTGACTCTATACGCACAAATAAATCATCATACAAATCTAAACACGAGTTTCGTTCAAAATACGCAACAAAAACAAACAATGATTTCACTTCAACTGTAATTCTGGCTATAGGTATAACACATTCATAATTATCCTATTTGTATAATTTGATAATATATTTTTAATAGTATATTCCAAGATATGTTTGAAATTATTTTGCACCCTCCACTGCGTTTTAGTAAATGAAACTTACCTTGCCCCCTCGGCATTCCTGCTGTCAAAATCGGCTTCTTCCAAGCTACGTCAAAGTTGAACGAGCTGAGTTCACCCCCTGTTTACTTTCCGTTGTTTTTGGTGCACCTGAGGTTTTGGAACCTGATAGTGCTGCAACGTCTGGAGTTTTATTTAGTATGTTTTCTTCATGCGAATCTTTTTCACTCTTCTGTATTTCTTAAAGAGTATACGGTCTACCATATATATATACAGTAAACCCTCGTTAACACGAACTCGCTTAAGCCGAACACTCGGTTAGAAAATTTCGGACCCGGCATCGCTGTACGTTATCTTATAGGAAGTTTTATCGGTTAACACGAATTTCGGTTAGCACGAATTACGAACTAATTTTTAGTCCCTTGAGTCAGTAAATGTTTTAATTTAACACGAACTTTCAATCCTTTGTTTTTTTTTCAGATCATTTTTCTTATTTTAGATTTCACTCCAGATCAGTTTTTGTCATACAGTATTTATACAGACGAGAATTGCCTTGTAAATAAGAGGAAAACAGAAACGGGTATCTTTCCTCTCTTATGAGGTGTTTATTCTGTCCTCCGTCAAGCGCTGAACATGCAGGTGTTGTGTTTATTTTATAACAATTTTAACAACAATTTTATAACTTGACCTGGATTTTCTGCGTGGAAATTCCCTTTGCGGAGGGCGCTTATGCTCGCTGTTTCCACCACTTGACCTTTCGGGAGTGGGCAGTATTGGCGCTATTTTTTCCCGTAAATTTCACCTCTGAAGTTAGGGTGCGGACATTTTTCGAGCGAATACGGTAACAAGTGCAGTTCTGTGTTTAGATGTGCTTTTCTATTCTTTAAAAGTGCGAGAGAAGTTATGGCCAAGAGGAAGCAGACAAGTATAGATCTGCAAACAAAACTAAAAATCCTAGAGGAAGTAGACCGTGATGTGTTGAAGAAATGTGCAATTGCTGAAAAGTATGGACATCCCAAATCTACCCTATCCACAATACTTAAGGATCGTGAGAAAATTCTTAATGCTGCTGCATCGGGTTCTGGGAACAAATCTAAGCGATTTCGCAGTGCTAAGTATGAAAATGTCGAAACTTTACTTCTAGAATGGTTCAATCATATGCGCGCTTAAAATGTGGCTTTAAGTGGACTTATAATTCAGTCAAAAGCAAACGAAATTGCAAAAAGCTTAGACATTCTCGATTTCAGTTGTTCCGCTGGTTGGCTTTACCGGTTCCACAAGAGACACTCAATTTCATCATTAGTGATTTGCGGTGAAGCAAATAAAGTTGATGAAGAAGGAGCAAATAACTGGTTGCGTGAATCTGATCAAGTGAGAGAAAAGTATGCCTCGTGTGATATGTACAATATGGACGAAACCGGACTTTTCTACAATCTTTTTCCATGGTGGAGGGCGCAGTAAACAACGTTTGACTGTTGTCCTTGTATGTAATGCAGACGGCAGTGACAAACACCGTCCTTGGATGATCGGTAAGTCCGAGATACCACGTTGTTATAAGAACATAAACGTTGATTCTTTACCTTGCATCTATTCTCACCATAAGAAAGCTTGGATTGACAGCTCATCATTTCGTAAGTGGCTTCTTCGTTTCAACAATCGAATAGTGGCTCAGAATAGGCATGTTCTTCTGACATTAGATAGGTGTACAGCTCATAACATACATGATCTTAACTTAACCAATGTCAAGGTTCACTTCTTCCCCCCCAAATGCAACGAGTTGTCTTCAGCCTTTGGATCAAGGCATCATTGCCCTTATGAAGAGGTCCTATCGAAAGCGACTTGTGAGAGCTGCAATTCGCACTGCTGCAAAGGATATGGAAACGCCAACTTGGAGTGTGCTTGATGCAGTGAAAGCTATCGCCGCATCTTGGGAATCCGTGTCATCGCAGAACATACAGAACTGTTTTACAAGAGCCTGGAGACATACAGACGCTAATCCTGTTGACGATTCAGAGGGTGACAACGACAGTACTTTAAATGGCGAATGGAATACTATACAAGATGTTGCGAACCCTGGAGTTAGTTTTGAAGAGTTTGTTAGTGCAGACGATGATGTTGCCGTGTGTGCTCCAGTGGAGTCTGAGGTGCAAGAAATGCCATCAAAAGAAAGTGAGACGGACAATATCATTCCTCCTACCCGGCAGGACGTGTTACACGCCTTGGAAACTTTAGAACGTTTTACTGCAACATCCGAAGTGACCGCGAATTTTACGGAAGCTATGAGTACAGTTGGCCGTGAGGTTACCAGACATTTTCGTTCCCGTCTGCGACAGTAGAATATCGAGGAATTTTTCACCAGAAAATGATCAGCGAGTACATTTTTTCAAGCTGCAATACAGTTATAGTCAGGGTTTGAATTACCCGAGAATGGGAGCATACAATGGCCTGAACTGCTACTTAGCTGCTCTGTAGCTCTTTTTAATTTTTCCTTCGAATGTAACTGAGCGCAAAGTGCACTACGGCTACTGCAGGCTGGAAAACATGGCAATAGCTACGCTACATGTTAGCACTTTGCGTTCAGTGCCATTCTAAGACGAAATTATAAAGAGCTGCTGAGCAAACTAGTCTTGATCTCGATCTCGTCTCGAATTTGAGACCGAGCCGTGCTTTTCGAAATCGAGACGAGACCGAGACTACTCAGTCTCGTCTCGATACCATCTCTAGTGTTTTCTATGACATACATAATATACTGTAGTGGTATGTATAGTCTGTATACTGTAGTGCGTATGTATGGAGAAAATGTATTCGAATAATAAAATTTGGATCCCCGGTTAACACGAATTTTTTTAACACGAACTCCTGATTTTTCAGTCCCTTGGAATTCGTGTTAACGAGAGTTTACTGTATATATATATTTTACCGTATACGGTCTACCGTATATATATATATATGGTATTTATATTTATATTTATATACTGTATATACAGTTTGTTATATTGAAGTTTTGCCCAATCCACTCTTGATCAAGCATCCTTCAAATAAGACGATAGCTGCCTCCTGGTTTCATATATAGAAGCCGAAAAATCCTCAGTACTACTAACGCGTGGTCCTTTTGCATGAAAAGCATATTTTAGTATCTTAGTCCTTTTCTTGAAGGAAGAAAATCGGACAATAATCGGGACATTATGACCATATCCAAGCCTATGTTATCATTCTAAATATGTATATTTAAAATCCACTTTAATTTGATTTGTAACAAACTGTATAACACGTTCTTGTCATTTTCCCCAGGATTAAGATTCATTACAGTTCCAATATTCCAAAACATTAGATCATTTCTACACGATTGGTTTTCAAGTTTATCAAATAGATTATTAGTGACAGCCAGTAGCTTCTTCAGTTCCTCATTCTCCCTTTTCACTACACTTAATTAATACACTACCTTTCCAATTTCACGCATTGATTATTTGCGACATTGGAAATAACTGTATTTTTTTTATATCTTTCAATTTATTGTACAGGTCGTCCAACAAAATACCTTTATGTTGTTTGTTTCCCGATGTTCGAGTTGGTCGTTGTGATAGTATGACGAAATATACCATAGAGGGTTTTTGTAGAGATACGTAATTAATATCAGTATTAATTATAATAAATGGTCATTCGTCCCACTGACCGAGTATTTGTTCGAATTAAGCTTGAAGACTACTAGAGTGAAACACTCTAGATCAGATTTAATTATCTAGGCTAAGTTTCGTCCCACCTCACTTGAGGTAAAATACAAATTGGTCATCTAGGTGGCTTTATTCTTATGCACATAGAATCAAACGTCGAGAATCCGTATAAACCCCTGAGATAATAAGGAAAGTAAATAGAATGTAATGGGTAGTATGTATTATATGGAATTGAAGATATGGAAAGCTTCACCGAGTTCGAGTTTTATGCAATAGATGGCAGCACTGGAACCGGTCTGGAAGTGAAAACTCTGTTAAACAAGTACCGGTTTAGATGTAGCAATTAAATGCTTGTGGGAATTTTAAATGATAGAATATGAATGAATTGATGTTTTAATGTTGTTTTTTTGCAGATGGATTATGATTTTGTTTTATTGTTATTATTTAAGCCTCGATGCGATTACTGAAAAGTTTAATTAATAATTCGGTGTCTGAATCTTATGCACATAATGTATATGATATGATAATGTTATAGACTTGCTGAGTTTGGGTTACTAAGACAGAATATCCAAGATATCTGAAATATATTGAATATATGAATATCTTATATTACCTGCTTTTTATTACGACTGACGCTGCTGATGATTCTGAGGTGTAACACCTTAGGCTATCATTATCATAATAAGTGTCGTCCCGCCCAAGCGCTGTACTAAGTCCTGGGTAACAAGGGGCATCTTATTATTACTCTTCTATTTGCCCACGGATTCCCTGAGATCAGTTATGAAGCGAAACGAGGCCTTAAAGACAGCTTACTAAGAGCTCGATATATATATAGATGAGAGAATATTATTGTTGATATCCCGAACTCTTTTATACCCTGCGAATATAGTTATCATACAAGGCGCAGAACAGCAACAGTGTATATTTATACCAAGGTTTAGGCGAGCAAGAAGTATTTCCTTTAGAATGTAAACGACATTTACAAGTGGCAGAGAACGTAAATTAACGTTACGACTTAGCTGGAAAAAGTAAAAAAAAGGTAAATATGAGGTTCGATCCCGTACTCATGAGCATCCAAAGTTCAATAACATAGAGCCTGAAAGACTTCAGCAATGAATGAATCGCTGGACAGTATTCAATGTAGGCAAGTTCTATAACGCTAACATTATTGCAAATTCATGTAGTTTTATTTTCTTTTTGTTTTTTCACAGATGTTGAAAATGTGGGGATAATTTAGATGCTAGGCGACTTCAATCAGTAAGTCCGTTGCGAAAATTTACAAAAAAAGCTACACTTTCGCGTAATATAGACATATGATGACGAATCAAATTCAATCCTGAGGCACTTGCTGGAGTAGGACACCTTATGGTTGTAGGTTCGAATCGCCTGCAAGTGACGACTTTTTATATTTACAATAGAAAATGTGAAAAGTAAAAATTTGTGTTACGTTCAACGTGTCATATCACGATGTGTATCAGAAATTTTAATTAAAGTTTTAACCTCTCCATTTGCTAATTACATATTTTGGTTATGCTAGTTTCGTTCTCGTTGGTTTACGTTAAAAAAAGACAATAAATGATCGTATCTTAATGTGACAATATCTATCCTAAACTTGATTATTCCTAAAACTGCTACAATATATTCATTTCATAATTCGATATGATAAAAAGGACATGCATACATATTGTGATTACTTACGACACAATGCATACAGACAAATTGTAACACATATACTCAATGTTATATTTTCCTCGCATTTGGACTTAGTAATTTATGGCTGCTGTATTTTGTTGACAAGATGGAGTAGGGGAAACGTGCTGAACATTTCAGTACGAAAACAAGTCAACATAAGTTCAAAACCAGTTCAAGCTGCAGATATCTTACAAAGTGATCATGAATAATTTTATCATAGCTTCTCATACGAAAAGGAGAATATTTCCGACTGTGGAATGAAGCACCGGAGTCACTACAGAGAGGAAGATGATTTACGAATGTTGGTTGCAAAAGTCCAAATCAAGTTCAAGGAAAAGTCAAAAAGGTTGTTACCAGGACAGTTAAGAACACATCATTGATCTGAAGTATCTGCTTTTCATGTTATTATTCTTAGAAAGAAACACTATAGCATTTGTTAAGCACATTGTTTGTATAGTCGCCTGTAGAGTATCGCTATCGAGCTTAACTTCTAATTTGAGAACATGGGTTCGATTCGCCACCTGCCAGGTTCTTTTTCGCATATGTTGAAGTATTCAAACAGATATTCATCTCCGGGTTGTGGAGAACTTACGAAGCATCACTAGTCAGAATCCGAGTAAACAGTGTATGTGTTGTTTAGTATAGTTATAATGTAGTTTTAATGTTTTTCATTGGGCCATCTATTTTCCTCTCCTTCTTGATGTATCATCATCATGTCTTTGCTGTGTCTTTCTCTCCTTCTTCTTCTCTCTATCTATATATCTTTATTTTTCTCTTACTTTACACACTCTCTCTTTTCGTTCGTGTTCCAGAGCCAATTCCGGGCCACTTTCGATGACCGGTGATAAGGCATTACCCGATAACCTGATTGATCCGGTTTTCAAAATCTACTTAACTGAAAGTGTCACCATCGTATTTTTCATATTCGTAGGGTAACATCTCCGGTCATGGTCAATGCGTGAAAGAAACACTGTTCAAACGCAATGAAATAATTAAAATCTGTCCTTCATCATCCGGGTTATCATATCAAAATCGAATATCCGAGTCCAAATCTTACATCCGACGATACAGTACAAAACTTGACTGAAAGCTGGTGACTCTTTCAGCTCTGCCGTGTTTATTTCATCTTTACGATTTGTTATAAACACTAGTTAATTAGTATTGTAATTATTAGAACGTTATATTCGCAATAGGTGTAATCTAGAGTGGCATGTCCAGAACATATAAATTTTAAGACATGATTCGAAAATTGCCACTTTTTTGGCTGTCCAAGAGAATAACTCTTTTTATATTAGTTGGACTCCAAATTCGCTACCACCCTCTAATATATCGACGTATGTACATTGACTCGCCTTGCTTTTATTCATTCATTTTATCGATACTAATACCAGGTGTGTAAATATGAAACCGGAATTTGTGCATTAGTTGTCACTGAGGTTACCGTAAAACTGCGTCCATGCCGCAACTTGCTTACTTTGACTGCTGATAATGATTTGCAACTCACAACCCGACAAGTTTCATGTCATAGTGTAGTGTTTAAAAGCTCTGAACATGGCGCAATTTGTACCTACAAACTACGGTGTGCGGACAGCATTGATGTTTTGTTACCATTTAAAGAAAACTGCTGCAGAATCGCCTCGCGTGCTTGTCAAAGCTAACGGTGATCACGCTTTTGGTAAATCACAGTACTATGCGTGGTTTACAAAATTTAAAAGTGGCGATTTTTACGTGAGAAACGACGAACGTGGAAGACCACCGAAAAAATTGTATTCAGCGAATTTCAAGCTTTGTTGGATGAGGTTGACGCTCAAACGCAACAACTATTCTCTTATCAATTAAATGTGACACGAGAAGCAGTTTCCATACCTTTAAAAGCCAAGGGCGAGATTCAGAATGTGGGAAAATGGGTTCCACATACATTGACTGAACGACAGCAGGAAAACCGAAAATCCACTGACGAAATTATGTTCGCCAGGTACAAAAGGAAATAATTTCTTCATCGAATTGTGGCTGGTGACGAAAAATTGATCTATTTCGAGAATCCTAAGCGTAAAAGATCATGGCTAACTCCAGGAGAACCGGCGACATTGACCGAAAGACCAAATCACTAAGAACGGAGGATAATTCTTTGTGTTTGGTGAGATCAGAAGGGAGTGATCTATTATGAACTGCTGAAACCTGGCGAAACCGTTAATACCCAACGTTACCGACAACAAATGATCTATTTGTATCAAGCTTTGCGTGAAAAACGACCAGAATATGACGAACGACAACATAAAGTGATTATGCTTCACGATAATGCACCCTCCCACGCAGCAAAACGGGTCAAGTAAACGGTTGTGACGTTTGGCTGTTAAATCCTTCCACACGCTTCTTACTCACCAGACTTGGCGCCTTCCGATTTTCACTTATTTACATCCATGGGACACGTACTTGCTGACCAGCGCCTCACATCTTACGAAAATGTAGGAAAATGGCTTGATGACTGGTTTGCAGCACATTAGGCACAGTTTGTTTGGTCTGGCATCCACACATTGCCGGAACGATGGCAGAAATGTATCGCTAGCGATATCCAATACTTCGAAAAAGATAGTTCTTAGCATTGGCATCCAATCACTGTGTATTTTCTGTACATAAATTCAGGTTTCATATTTACGCAGCTAGTACATGGCATTTGTTTTTACAAGAAAACGTGCTGATTATGTTTGCTGATTTCAGTATGGGCGAGACGAAGGAAGGAGAAAGAGGGAATCAGTTTAACGGACACGATTACGGGATAAGAAGGTGCAATTTCTGTTGTCTAGCTGCACGGCGTTCGCTGTCGCAATTATTTTGATGCGAAGTGTACCATTCTGGGTCTCTGGTGATTATGACTATTGCGACGTGCAGCTACCAGTGTCATTTGACTGTGTGTCACCGTAGTGCGCGGTATTGAGTGTAAAATAGCGCCCGGTATTCATAAGTAGAGTACCAAATACAACGCTATTCAAGAATGTTCCCGCCAAATCCTCTTAAACCGCTGGCCAATGACACAAAATATTTTATATATGAACTCATTTATGCTGATTTTAAATATGTATATCTACTCTAGATCTGAGTGTGCACTTGAAATAAGGTCACTTGTTAGTATAAAGAGTAGAATTTTTTACTGAAAATGTAGAGAAAACGTAAAAGGTATATATTTAGATAAGAAACGAAATTCAAGCGTATATGTAACGTGAAATGTAATTTCTCCTAAACTGGATAAATTTGAAACTGGTGAAAGAGCCACCTATAGAGCAGATTTTAAACTAAAGGAATTTGAGAGCGTTTAATAAAATCAATAGTACAAAACCCAACGTCATTGTTTACATTCATATGAAAAACAACTTTCTATGACATTGCTATTTCCAATCTTAATTTCCTGACGAAAATCATTAAGTATAAATTTAAGAGCAGATATAATGTAATACCTGAGAGTTCTATGGCAACGAAGGTCTAAAGAATCAGAAAATGGCACTTTGGAAAATAATATGTTTGTAACTAATTAGCATTTTTGTATAAACATGTTAAATTGTAAACATTTGAACATTTCTTTTATATTTTTGTACTATGCTGAATATTTGGAAATTATATATATTTGTTTTTGTAATGAACGTGTATCAGAGGACTTATTTTTAGTGACAAAAACAATCTAGATTGCAGTTAGAAACCGTATCATCGCAGTACTAGCCAATCATTTTAGGATGGATCCATTTAAAATGGTCCAGAAGTAATTAATTTGGTTGCTCGACTTCTTGCAAATATATATATATATATATCCCTTACATGTGAATACTTAAAAATCAGTATTTCTTTATTTTTATATATCTTGATTGATCAATGGCGACCATTTTTGAATAGCGTTGTATGCCAAAATGTGAGTTTGCAGACGTTTACAAAAATGTGAGTCTGTGTTGTCTGGTTTATCATAGGACTTTCAAACAAAACCTTTCTTTTTGTCTTTAAAGTCTGCTTGATAAATTTAGTCCTCTGCGTGAACAGCCTAAAGTGTAATCGAACTGGTTAAAAATTAGTACACAATTATGATTGTCAGAATAGAACAAATTCCTGTTTCCCGTCTCGGATACTTTCAATTTAATTCTTTGAATATGTTTATGTTTTGTATTTCCAGTAATTGTTTGCTGCAATAAATGATAGTGAGTTATTTCCGTGAGGTGATGTGACATAAGACTGCCCAGCATTAATGTTAAGTCATGTATATTGATAAAAGAATCCATTCCCAAGCGAGAATGAAAACACAAATTATATTACAGAATGCAATACGTTCAACTATTGTCAATCTTTTCACATTCGTATAAGTCATGGCAAGATAAATATGAGTAGCAATACCTGGTCTCCAAAGATCTAGGAAACCAGCATTTCTCAAAACCCGCTAAGTGAATTGAGAGGCTGCGATAAAATATTCGCATTGAACCAATATCACGTCCACGAAGCCAATTCGTGTGATGGCGTACGTCTGCATGGATGTCAGTCAAATGATGTTAATGACATCCAACATCTCACGTAAATCCGAGTCGAAATAAATAGGTTATGATTAGATCAACTCCAAACGTCTTTAGAAATGAATCCAAAATCCATGATGGGTCAGAGGTTAAAACACAATCAGAAACACCCGCTTTAGAAACCTCATTTGCTCTATATCTGACTAGTGTATTCCGATTATAAATCCGGGTCAAAAATCACATAAATATTGAAACTGCAGTGATCGACTATCACCAAGTCTACCAGCAGAGGGCTACGCGTTAACGCTATTGTGTCATCTATGAATCGTCAGCTAGAAATCTCTGAACCCAATTTCTACATAGTGATGTTCTAAGCTACTGCGCAGGAACAGGCTTACAGCTTTGTTCAATATCTGTTCAGGAGAAATTCTCAAAGCCTTGTAGTTTCAGATCAAGTTGAATTTAGGACCAGAGTGACGTTAGGCCAGAATTTAACCAATAGCTATTTAATCTAAATTTAATGTGCTCGACTGCTGCCAGTGATGCAAAACGGACACAGTGCAACATCAGGCTCAGGGTATCTCGATTTCACTTCTGTTTTTTGAGCTAGTTTAACATCGAACCCGGGACATCTTCAAAACAATCTTCTAAGCTTGTTAACTTAGGTGAGTTGGATGTGTTCGTGTACTCATGGTTGACTACTATTATTAATGAGAGTTCGAATCATTAGGTATCAGCAATTTAACTATTAGTATGTAATTATTTATACAGTCTATTCTAAATATTAAGCTGGTAGCTGGCAGGATGTCAGCCTGGGTTAGGGTAACGTTGTGAGTTATCGTAACGCAAAACAAATAGTGACATATTAATGAGGGAGGATTCCTCGTGACCGAGCGGTTACAGCGATAAGCTACCAACAATCAATACAGAAAGTTCCAAGTGCGAATCCCACTGGAGACCGGTAGAGAATTTACAAACAAAATTCATTATATCAACGTGAAAGAGATGAATGAGAACAACAACTGTGGTGAGTAATTCTCCGTTATGAAGTACATGCTCTCTTTTGATCTAATGAAAAGGTGGTTTCGAGGCTTTGAACAGTTGGGCAAATATAACGTTAGAAAACGCTTCCAAAATACTCCACTGTTTGAAAACTATGTTGATTGTAAACGTCGAATAAACCGTTGAAGAGGATGACGTTTCGGCACATATACAACGTTAAAATTATGTAGCAGTACTAACATTGAATCCACCTTTTCTGAACGTTCGTGTACTATTGGGGCTCGATACATTCGTTATGAACCATTAACGATGCGTTAAGCACTGGTACTAATTTTATCGTTAGTGTTTAAAGTAGGAGACAAAGTTCCCCATGGCCAGCAAATGTTTTTTTGCTTCTAGCGCATACACTAACGAATCACCAACGTTTCGATTTGGGCACTATGAAGCACTAACGATGCACTAGTGATTGAAACTAATTTAATTTTTAGTGCATGAAGTTAATGGTGTGACCGTTCGGTTTCGTTTCTTAGTTACTAGGCCTATTAGCATGAATATTCTTAACAAAAATGTTAAGATTGCTTACAATGACCCTTCCGAAAGCGTAGAGATGTCGTGATTCGATTTGGTTTGTTTGAAACTGCTTTACACTTGTATACAGGCGAACACAATAGCTCCACAACTCTCCCAATTTAATGAAGACAGTTGGTTTCATTAATAAGTATGTTCGTATAGAGGCATCAAAAGTTGAAATATTTATCGAATCCCAAATTAATGTACGTAATGTGAAATATTGCGCTTTGTAATTTCGATGTCTGGACGGCTCGAAAAAAATCAATAGCGATCTATGAAAATACTGACAACCAAATAACGACGATCTTAATGCTAACATGCAAGATATTATAATAAAGTTTCTATTTCCAGGTTAAAATAAACATATGAATGCATTAGACATATTCAATACACACACATTGTAAAGAATAGGTAAGCATCACAAGTCATAATACACATCGCCAAGCACGGGAGCGTTTTCAGCTCTGAACAGAATTTATTTCCTTGTTAAAGATATTGAAGAATAAAGTTGAGTTCGTATTTATTATTATTTGACTTCATGCTTGCAAGCACTTGTATTGAAATTATCATTGCTATACCTACTTTTTGACATACTCACGTAAAGGAGTTCATGTCAGCTGTTACAATACTGTGTTGTTACGATGATGCTTGAAGATAGTGAAAGAAGGGGATGTAGATGCAGATATGACACTATCACAACAATATGAAGCAAGTTCCATTGATGGAATCCGACGATGAACGTTCTTTGACGATTTAGTTCTGTTTCAGACACGGCAACACTGTCCGCAAAGGCAATGGAAAACCATAACTGCTTCACCTTTTTCTCACAATGAAATATTACACTGTTCTTTTTGCAGCCAAAATTTCCACATACGTTGACTCAAAGCATTTACCATCAGAACAAACGTAAAGTATTATTCTTTTCAGATGCAAGAAAAGTTTACAAGTAAATAACTGATCGCAACCTTAACTTGATAGCCGAGTCACAAGCGGAGTACTACACGCAGTGTTGCCAGATGTAGGGAATTGTCCCTACGCGTAGGTACTTTTGAACAAAATTTTCACATAGGGAATTTTCGTCATTTACCCCCCAATTCGTAGGGAATTTTAATAAACCTCGAATTTTAAAAATGTAAGTGTTGATTTTTGTATCCTTTTTCTTGGTTGTCCTTTAAATTTACATTAATATTAAAGAAAATTTAGCTTCTGGGAAATTTGTACAAATATCGGGAATTTTTTCAGCATTTTGAGGGAAATGTCGCGCCGGGAATCTGACAGCACGTAACGTGAGTCACTCATGACTCTTCATTTCACGTCACACACCTCTGTCAACTAAAGAGCGTGGGAAACAGGTACGTGTAATTTTGCTCTGAAATCGGGAACTCCCCGATCTTCCAGATAAACAGGTACGTGTAATTTTGCTCTGAAATCGGGAACTCCCCGATCTTCCAGATAGTTGAGTTGAGAGTTTGCTTTTATACTGTTCGCACTTTCGTACTGTTCGTGTTTCTTGTAAACCGTGCTTAAATCTTGCCTTGCGTTTATCTTATATTGCTGTGCGTGTGTGGTGACCGTAGTGCATGCTGTTGTCTAGTGTATTTTTATGCAAGAAACAAGGTATTACTGAAAATTCCAGATGTCGTGTGAAGAAACGGAAGGTCCTTCTACACCTAAAAAGGTGCGATCAGCAAGAAGGGAATTGTCAAAATCAGAAAAAACTTGGAGACAACAAGCGTTCTCGGATAAGTGGTTGGAGGAGAAAACTTTCAAAGGGTGGTTAGCTCCACACGACCGTGACAAATTTAAGGCTACGTGCTTGTGGTGTAATAAAATATTATCTGCAGGTAAGAGTGAGTTACTTAAACACAAGAGGACAGTGGTCCATCGACGAAATGAGGATAAAATGAAAGGCATGCCAAAATTAACAGAACTTTTCCCAACAATAAAGTCTGATAACGTTACAACAGCAGAAATAAAGTTAGCTCTGTCTGCAGTTGAACACAACCTAAGTTTCAATTCCATGGAACATTCTGTCAAGTTAGCCCAAGCTATTTTTCCCGATTCCAAAGTTGCTTCAAATTTAAAAATGCAGAGAACAAAAATAACTAATGTCGTTAAGAACGTTATCAGCAAAGCGATTAAAAATAATATTAGTGAGGAACTAAAGTCAACATTTTTTTCTGTTTTAGTTGACGAAAGTACGGATATCTCCGGTGACAAAAATTTGTGTATTGTTGTGCGATATGTAAAGAATATGGAAATTGCGGTAGATTTATTAGACATTGTCAAAATTGGCGAAAGTGCAACTGCAGATAGTATTTATGCCATTTTCGAAAATTCGTTAAAAGACCATAATCTGTCTGTGAATCAAGTCGTAGGTTTCTGTTCTGACAATGCAAATGTTATGATAGGTAAAAAACAGTCGTTTGCTACCAATCTCTTACACAGAAATCCCGAAGTCGTTGTAATGTCTTGTATATGTCATTCTGCTCACTTGATTGCTAGTGCAGCTTGTGATGAATTGCCAAAAAATGTTGAAGCTCTTGTGCATTTAACTTTCACATATTTCTCACGAAGCCCAAAACGACAGGCAATTTTGGAAGAACTTCAAAATTATATGAAAGCGTGTAAACATAAAATGATAAATCCAAGTAGAACTAGATGGTTGGCGCTTATTCAGTGTGTCGAACGAGTCTTACAGCAGTGGAATGTTCTGTTTAATTTATTTTCATTATCAGTTGTAGAAGATAAACCACCCATGGCCGACATTATTTTTAAAGACCTAAATAATTTATTCACCAAAGCTTACCTCCAATTTCTAAGCTTTGTTCTGCAGGACTTCACTTCTTTCAATACAATGTTTCAATCTGACAAGATTCTCATTACAGTGTTAGGCTCAGAATGTGAGAGATTTTTACGTCTGATTGGTGCGAAGTTCTTGAAACCTGAAGCTATTCAAGGTTCAAACCTGTTTCAATGTGATCCCAAAAATCCTTCAAATTTGCTAATACTTGGACAAGTTAAATTAGGAGCAGCAACTGAGATTACCCTAGGCGAAATAGCAAACAATGACAAGTACGTGCAGACTGACATTCAGCTTTTTAGAGTACGGTGTTTGAGATTTTACCAGGTTGCCTTTCAAGAAAGTCTCAATCGTTTACCAAAGAGCGAACAGGCAATTATTAATGAAATAAGCTTCTTTGAACCCTCTATAGCCCTAAGAGATACCCTAGGCACCCAAAGGAAAGTACCAGATGTTTTGATAGACAGATATAAAAGTAAAATCAACCCAATTGAAGCAAAGAATGAATGGCTAAAACTATCAAATTACTTTTCCGATAATGAAAAATCAAATTTACTAAAACTTAACAATGTTCAGTTTTGGGGGAAAATCTCCGAATGCAAAAACTTTGATGATGTGTGTCAGTTTCCCAAGCTAGCCGTGCTATCTTCGATAATTCTTTCACTTCCACACTCAAATGCAGGAGTTGAGCGTATTTTCTCAATGGTTACGGACATTAAGACTAAAAAGAGAAATAGACTTGCCACAGACACATTAGCAGCCATTGTTCGAGTTAAATTAGACATGAAAAATCAGGGGACAAATTGTTATAATTACAATATTCCAAAAGAAATATATAGTCTATTCAACGCAAAAGATATCTACGGTTCATCTTCAGCAGCTGAACGTCCAACTACTAGTTCAACGTGTTCAGTGTATGTGGAAGCTGGAAACAGTAGTGACGAAGACTCGAGTTGAAAAATATTTTTTTTTATTTATTTTTTTTTTTTTTTTGCTAATGACAGTGCTTGTAACACAATGTACACATTTGTAGCCTATTATAGTGACTACAATGAAAAATTACTACATGATCCGCTGCCTACCAATCAGGTGTTTTGGAATAGTTTTGACGTTTCACCCTGGATGGATCATTATCGAGGTAAGCAGACACATTTTTCACACGTTATTTCTTTAAAAGCCTACTTTCATTATTTTTTTAATGTAGGGAAACGTAGGGAAATTTCTGCTTTCTCCGTAGGGATATTTTCTCCTTCTTATCTGGCAACACTGACTACCCGTTGGCTTGCGAACCCTTTCTCACACGTCAGGAAGTGTGTATGTGCTTGTGGTTTGCATCGTCTCCATGGTTGTTTTCACTCAAAGAGTGCTAAATTGGCTCAACTGGCAGGCACTGGGCGGGGATTTCCCGCTCATTTTCTGTTGCTCGCCCCAAATACATCTTTGATTGACTTTTAACGTTAATGATGAAAGCACCATCATGCGAATAAATATTAACAATTTGTACTTGATCATCTACAATCCTCAAATTAAAACCGAGAGCATGGACACTGCTTTTGCTCGCACAAAACAACCGATAAGGTAATAATAATACCGATTCATTCTTATTTTCAATTTCGCGCTGAACACTTGCCATTCACCACACACACACACACACGCACTCACTCACAAATACACGCGCGCAGACGACAATCAGTGTTGGTGTCTCCACAAATTTTACAGAAGTTACGCGAGAGCTCCGTTTTTTTCCTTTCTTTTTTTCATAATTTCTTCAAATTTCTGAATATCTCTTTTTCCAATAATCTGTTTGGCAATGCCATAACAAACCGGTACACGTAGTAGTAATTTTTGATTATTGATAAAAAATTAACAGGAATATTATAAATTATCACTTTTTTTTTTTTTACCCTGTGAGTATGTTTTGTTCATATCATTAATTTCCGATTTTTTCAACTATAATTAATTTTCGATTGTTTCAAGAAATCAAATGTCTCCTTTGGGAGAAAATATACGCAATTTTAGTGATTCGTACGTCCTGATTCGGTGAATGGGAATGCTTTTGGTACTTTTTAAGTTTTTCCAGTGGCTTCTGCAGTTTGCCATTTCGAACATGGGTGTGATGGAGGGGGCTTGTGTGAGCCCTTTCTTAAATAGCAAACTCTTTGTTAAAATGCTGGCGAGGAAAAAATAAACGTAATATTCTAATTTAAACACGTCCTATAGCAGTCGTTATATTTTTCACATAGTTTCCATTATTGACTATAAGGACGATATGTCAATCTTCAATCGCTATGCAATAACATTACCCCGAATAATATGTTCACTGTATTGTATTCTTATGCGCCACAACGTGTATATATATTGCGTTCAATGGCGTCGGAAAGGACTTGCTAGCTAGCCCCTTGTTAAACTATTTGGAGCACACCCCTTATTTGAAATCCTTCTCTATTTGACCTTGATATGTTTTCGACATGTTACTCATGACTCGGCATTTTTGGAATGCAATAAACAACTGTTGTAACTATTTTATCATTCAAATTATTTTACTGCTCTTTTGTTTTTGACATGAGACTTTCAAGTTTACAATCTTGCAAGTTGCAACGCTGGCAACACTTGCAAGAGACTCGCATCTCAAGTTCCCTGCTATTTATCCGTTTCTTTCCTCCTCTCTTTCCAGGTAGGTATCCGGGACGTCACTCTTATAACCGTTGCTATGAAATATACTAGCATCTATCTTAAATATTGTTACTGTATTGACATTTTTAAATATTTACACTCATTTGCCTATTTGAAAAGATCTTCTAAGTCATGTTTTCGGTTTGTAACGTGAGGAACTATATAATGTGAGCGGAGGGGTCCGAATTGAAGCAGCGTATCTCGGCTGTCAAGATAAGGTCGCTTCCAGTATAGACGTATATCGTTAGATTTGCATGACGTGGCTGAAGATTGTCACAGTAATCCTTTCACTCGAGCTTTGCAAGTATGTATCCATCCGCGTGGCACGACGAAGTTGAAACAATTACAAGTGAAACTATTTGTTTTGTTTCAATATAATTTATAATGAAGTATTTGTTTCAAGTATAAAGTTGAAGTTCACATACTCTGACAAATTTAGTTATATCAGGAAACATTCAAAATACAATATTGACCTATTTTTGATTCTCGTAAGGACTTTCACCGACACGGTGTTAAGGTCAGTTCATCAGCTGTTACTATCACGGGCACTCAAGCTATAGAAGTACACCAAATGAACGTCCATACGCCGAGGTTCACTTGATGAGAAGCACCGTGCGATTTATCCATCATATCTAAAGTTAACAACTACTTCGACAGCGACCGGGATTTGGCATTTGCGATCCCAGACAATCAGTCCTTGATGTGTACAAGTCCATCTATGATACATAGCAAACACACTTCACGGGAACGTTACGGAAACACACCTCTACGGTTGTCCAACGTTACTTAGATAGTTTTCCCGCTGAATGTTCGCACAAGATACAGAGTTTGTCTGAGTTCCGCGAAGCAAATTATCAGTATAAAATATATGGTTTCCCACAAGGCATTACGCGGGAAATCCAGGATAGTCACGTAATGGTCTTTAAGGTTTACACACATAAGAAAATAATGATATAAAACGACCTTATTAACGTTTACAGAAATACAAAGGTTGGTCACGAGACACAACACACATTATAATAAGGGTATTACCAAATAAGGGTACACAAGTATAGAAAATCGAGCGTTGATACAAAGGTTGGTGTCCTCGAGTCGAGACAAGATTCTTCGCTCGGTTACAGACTAGGGATTTTCCCGATTTTAAGCATAGAGAAAACTCAAGAAAGCGAAAACAATTTCGAAGAAATCTATCAATGCCATTACCAAAATATACGAAAGATCATTATAAAACCTTCGGAAAAAGCTAAAATATAGTTCGATTATTGTAAGTAAAATGTTAATTACCAATGATAATATGATTAAATATATATTGTTCCAAACATTTCACCTTTAAACCAACTATACAACGAAGTAAAGATATTTGTTTTTAGTAAAGCAACCGTAAAGGTTTTGTGGAAGATATTCATTCCGGTGACAATGGTACAAAATCGCGAATTGAATTTAGTTTGTACTTATCCCACTCAACATTATTTTGGCTCTAACTCCTACAATAATGAAACACTAATGCTGGGGCCTGGTGCACTAAGAAACACTAACCATTGTCCCTAATGTTATCGTTAGTGTTTAAAGTGGAGGCCAACTTTACGCTGAACCCAAAGGATTTTTTCTCATAAGGCATATACTAATTAAGCACTTACGTTGTGATTTGCGCGTTATGAAACACTGATGATACACTAAACATTGACTCTAATTTTATCGTTAATGCTTCAAGTGGGAGACAGCGTGTACTTTCCAATACTAATATTTAGGCTCTAGCGTCTACTCTAATAAAGCACTAACACTGTGTGTTTGTGCACTAAGAAGCACTAACTATACGCAAATGATTGGCACGAATTTTATCGTTAGTACCTCATGTGGTGGAGCAGGTCCACGGGCGCCAAAATAACATTACATTGTCTAAATGAATGTGCTGTCTTTCGATACGTAATCGCTAGAATAGAATAGAGAATGTGGTATACAAGAAATCGAACAGGTTCTATTAAGTCAAATTGTAAATCAAAGCGCTCTCGTATAGTTGATTTCGGGCACAAAGAGTTAGAATTTGTTCAGACTTCTCCTTTCTCGCATTCATACCCCACGAATGACCTGAGAAAAGGACAAAAATGTTTCTACTCTTCAGTTCATACAGAAAAGAATAAAGAAAGTTGAAACTCAGATGGGCTTCAAGAAGTGGATTTTATATCGCTCGAGGAAGCGTCTCTTGTACTATTTGGTATAATTAGTTTAACTTGGAGCGTATTTTCTGGTAATTGCACACAAGAGAAGGAAATTTGTTGGTAAGCGAAAAAGCTTAGCGTTCAATTAACTTCCCTTTAACTTTTAGAATGGAAGTTAATGTGTAAGTCTGTTGACTTGTTAAATTACCACAAGCTTCTCACACAAATAATGACGGGCATAACGAAAGAAGACGCAGAGGGAGAGGGAGAGAGAGAGAGAGGAAGATCGAGCGAATAAAGAAAGAAACGAGGAAGAAATTTCTTCTTTGATAAAATAGGCCAAAAATGTCTTAAACAGCTCATGTGTTTCAAAATTGCTTTTCAAAACACATTTTTTCGTTCAACGTAAATAGTAACAGGATGCTGAAAAATGAATCGTCACTTCTCTGCGAAAAATAAACAACGAAATAGTTTTCTTGGTCACATTTCTTAACACATGCTTAGATTTGTGCTTTGTTTGGCGCTAAAGATCTCTTCTTAAACGAATACTATGTTCGACTTGTTTCCAGTGGAAATATTTTGAACACATTTGTACACCTGCCATCATACTACAATCTGCTAACGGTCTTCGCTAATGAATAATATTAGGGAGCTAATTTCATCTCTTCACATCCACGGTTTCTACCAATATAATAACACACTGTTATAAGAACAAAATATGAAGTTCTATGATTCTCTAATAACACTGTTTTTATACGAATATGATTCTAAAAAAACTACTCTGCTCTGACTTTTTTTTATTCACCTGAACCTAAGCCAAAAGGCATAGCTAGGATATTTTAGGACGGAGTCTCTTAAAAGAAGTATCCATCACCGTGAACACAAACGTAAACTTGCGAATCTTCTGTAACTCTTTCGGAAGTAGCTTTACATAGGTAGTTAGCCCCAATGCGTTTGAGGAACATTGTGCATCGGAGAGACGACTCATCCACCGAGCGATCATAACTCATAGTTCGGAGGCTTAGATCAGTATTTTATGAGAATTGTGCATTTTATATGTAAAAGCATGCAACTTGGGCGTGTTATTTATACTGAATGAATATTTTTTAGCGTTGTAGGTATCAGCGGAATGCACTCTGATCTACCGTATTGGAAAATGGCGACCAAAATCAGTTTTCGCCTATAAGTCTTGAACGATGACCCGATTTTAATCTTTCTTGTTTTTGTTTTGATGCTCCTTTCAAACCAAAACATTTTATTGTAACAATGATTTCTCTAAACTTTAAGAACTAAGTTCAATTAAAAAAAAAACTAAAGTTTTTTTTATAAAAAACGGATTTTTCCATTCAATAACTTTTTATGGTACACAAAAATAATTTTAATCTGAGAATAAAGTAAAATATAACTTAATGATCCTTCCGTATATACTAGTTAAGCTATAATTTAGGCTACGGTTTTCTAAAAAATTGCTAAGCGAAATCAAAATATAAATGAGAAAATTTAAACTGCTTCTGATGTTTTGAACGTATTATTAAATCATTTTTATAAGTACTTGAATTTTTTTTCGAAGTATTGTTATACACATGACGAAGATAAAGTATATTAAATGAATATTTAGATGTGTTAATAAATTACTGTATTATTAAAATAAAGATAAACAGAGACGTGCATGTTTTTTCTTTACTGCAGAGTCAGTATAACACATTTACTTGCAAACATAAAAATTATGAAAATAATTATACCGTAGATCGGTAATAATTTTCGTTGTTCTAAATATATATTCAAAAATGTACTTGGAGTCTTGAAGTTAGTTGACATCTTGATCACAACCACCACATACACAAAGACGACTGCAAGGTAAATCGACTTCCACGGATTTGCACGACATTGAACACAAGGTTTTACACTTTCACCTAATTAGCTCACGAGGTTCTGCACCAGCAGGAGGTTGCGTGATCTATTTTGGTTGCCATGGAGAAGATTCAGAGTTCCGACACCAGAAAAATATCTGCAAATCAGGAAGATCCGGAGCCGTCTGAAGTGCCTGTCCCCATACATGGCCTGCCTGGCAGGCTACTCTGAGAGCATGCTATTTAAGGGCGTGAAACGTTGGTGGAATGTTGTCTAAATCCCTGCTTTTATGTGCTAACAACTCACGTCTGGCTTTGTGTATATTAGTTTCTTCTTTACAACTGCCATAGAGTAGTATAACAAACATTTCGATAAAAGGCATAACAACATCAACTTGTTGTACCCAAGATGAGCGGGCAAGAACACTGAGTGCATGTGTAATACTGGGTAGCTGTTCCAAGTTGTCCAGCAAGATACTTTACCCCTTTCTGAGAATTTTGAAGTTGTATTACAACCCTTGAGGGCATGGAGAGCTAGTTATGCGTCGCATTTTTCTCTTCTCAATGCTCCAGCTATTTCATTTCTGTCAAGGATGTGGAAGGTTTTTCTTGTGCCAAAAGCAACCCATAGATGATAATTCAAAACATTAGAATAATGCAGTGCTAAACCCACACCATGCGTATCCACAATTCTTAAAGAGAATACCTTGTCTTCCTTATGGAATATCATTAGCTGCATGCAGAAACTTTCTGGTATCAGCTTCTTTTTGTGTGCAGGGGCGAACGTCATCAAAGGAACATCTTCTAGGATCTTTGAAAGAGTAGATAACATTTTCCTCCAAAGTAACTACAACATCTCCTTCATATGATACGCATGCTATTTGTCTAGCCAGGAAGTGGAAAAACTCTTGCTTCTTCATCTCTTCTTTTAGGAAATCAAACCAGTTTGTTGGTGTTCTCTTCAACAGTTCAACCCGAGGACGAGTTCCTTTGCCTCGTTTAGCTCGAACGCAAAACAAAACTGTATGACTTGTAGACGTCAAATACGATGTCTACTTTGCATAAACCAGGTTTCCGAAACTGTTTTGCAATGTGGCTGATAATCTGTTGTGAATAATCCATGAAAAAATCATGTTTCTCTGGCGTAATCATATGTACAAGAGCAGGACAATCAAGGATAATCACACACATTCACGACATTATCCTCTTCCGTTACAATCAAGGGTTTCTAAATATTTCATCAGGTCAGACTTTCACTTACAGTTTAATGATCCATCATCGCTAAAGCAAAGGAGAATAAATGTGGTTTTCATGGCAGAAAACTCATCAATATCTCCGACTTGAATCTGACAAGCAATGTACAATTTCAAAAATAAACTTCGGTGTTTTTTCAAAGTCTTCAATGTCGCAGAGTTGTTGGCTCGTTTTGATTTCTCAAGCTTCGTGTTGAAGAGGAATCTGTTTCGGGCGATAGGGGCATCAAGCGACTTTCCACAGTCGATTCGTCTTTCCGTGAAGAACTTTTCACTCAAAATTTTACCATGCATTTTTATTGACCGTAAGGAATTAACAACCTCCTTCTTCATAATCTCCCTTGTGTTGAGGACCAACAAATCGTCACTCGTATCTGTAAATGTGTTTCCCAGTTCTCTGATAATGGTAGTCAAGTTACAAACTCTATATAAATACTTCATTTGTTTCCCTGGCCTCTCATCGTGATGAGTATATTTGTCACTTTCAGGGTTTTTTATTTGGTTTCTGAATTCTTCAACAATGCGCGCTACTTCTGGCCCGCAAACTATCAACCAAAGTAGATACTTTTTGTCAGGTTTATTGCTCCTCCAGTGTATTTAACTATGGTATTGTTTTGCTCGTGAGCTTCATCAAGAGGCATACATGAAAAATGGTGACCACTTTTTTAGCAGTAAATTTTCCTTCAGATATTCTTTATATACTTCAGGATGTTTTCTCTCTAGTAGCAACATATCTTGAAGGTGAACAGCAACATACCTTGCGTACTTTTGATGATCCAGGGCATATAAAAGTCGCTGAAGTTTAAGTAAAGTTACGATGTACTTTTCAAAATCTCCTTCATGTATTGCTTTATCCCATGCAAAAATATCTAGTTCTGTTTCGCGGATGAGGTTCTAAAAATGACACTGATGATATATAATAGATAAACCCCATTGTTCTTCAGAGATAACAGGAGTCTGATCTTTTCATTCACAAAAAATATTTTATGCTTCCTTCCAAAACTTGTACAGTGCGCATGTTGTTACATGATGGGCTTGTAGGGTCTTCTTTATGTGGGCAACACTCAGAAAGGAGTCTGCTATTCCTGAAAATGCAATTTTGGAATCCTCTAGGACTGAAGTCCACCCACTGCTTTCTCATAATTTTCATAGACACATTAGTAGGGATAATTTGATGTGTAGTCCACCAAGAATAATCACAAAATGATCCTCTCCGTAACTATCTTGCCAAGTCCATTGTATTTCCCTCATAATTTTGAACAGTAGTTGGTCGTACTTAATTACTCACCTTTTTCCAGGATTTGTAATATCAGTGTTTTAAGAACATACATAGAATATAGCAACAGAGCAACTGACTTAGAACCATCTAGATACACGGAAAAAGATCAGTTCAAGTGGGTCATGTTGGATTTCCAATTTCCTCCCGATTGTGAAACGCAGACCAGGTTGCGTTAGTGCTTATTTCTTCACCAATTCCCTTTTTGCCAATAAGACCTGAAACATACTTGCACCAGAAATACTCACTTTCGACACTTTCATTAATCAGTTGCTTTTATGAATGATCAAAATCTTTGATCTTCGTTGAAGAATATTTCAGTTTAGACAGAGAAAGAAATAGGAGGAACAACTAAATAGCTTGTTGATAGTTTCATAACGTTCTTGCAGGGTTTGAAGTCAATTATTTGATTATTCCAGTGTTAGTTTTTTTCAGATAGTTGTAAAAGAGAGATTCTAGTATCATGGAATGAACCTTCTGCGCTTGTTGCATTTGGATTGTGGCCTATATTGTCAACTGCTTAAGTTGTAAAGACGACAATCTACAAACTAACAGGGACTACAGCACCAATGTTGCAAAAATGAGTAATGGTGGCTCAGAGTGAATTCCGCTGATGCCTACCAAGCTCAAAATGAATAATTCTGTATAACTAAAACGCCCACCAAGTTTCATGCTTTTACCTATAAAATGCACAATTTAAACTTAAGCCTCCGGACTATTAGTCAGCATAGCTTTCGCTCAGTAGTAGGAAAGCCCTTGGAAAGATCCTAGCGGGCGTTCGTCCTGAGAATTGTCCAGGGGTTTCTCTCAGTCAAACCAAGCAAATGCCGGGGTTGGTGCATACGAAGTAAACCATCTCCGAATACATTCCAGCTTTTCTCCCCCACCCTATTTGTTCAGTAAATTTCGATTACTGGGTTCTGTGTAAAAACAAAAAGCAACCCTGTTGTGCTTGAGTGGAAATTTCTGCTACTCATGGCCAAGGCCTCCAGCCCTCCACCCTTCTTGCTGAACAAGGGTTGTTGACCTCTGGTTTTGACTATTCGCGGGGTTAACGCTTCCCGCTTCTTGTCATTGTGTGTTTGTGATTTGTACTCGTGGTCGTGGTTAAACTGCTCGTGCTTGTGAATGTTTCGTGTCGACAATTGTGGTGGAGTTTTAATGTACATATTGTAATATAATTTGTAAATAATATAGCTACTAGTACGATATGCCTACATCGTTTTCATTTGTGTTGCATAACTATTATAAATATTCTCGTGAGCAACGCGCCAAACATTTTGGTCCAACCCCGGGCCGGATACAAAGAACTTGCAATGGTATGGAATGGATGGTCCTCCGGAAAATTGCTGTGAATTCCGAGCTGTAGTATATTCATTTACAAATTGACATACAAGAAGAGTAACTTTTAGTGATTGAAATATTTCTCACCTCCTTGTTGCTCTGAACTTAGACTGGGTGTACAAAAGCTTCGCATGCATTGTGTGTTATGTGGACTGTGTTGTTTGTGCATCATCTGAACTTTGTACATTTAATATAATTCAGCATACAGTGTTCTCAACTATTCTTCTTCTTCATTTTGGTCATCATTTCATGTGTGTATTGTGCTGTACGAGAAATTAGAAGATGGAGCAACTTCGTGCAAAGAAAACTGTGATAAAGAGGGAAGTTTCCAGACTCCATGGAAAAGTGTATTTTCGTAAGGATGATGAAGATTTTAATATTGCGTTTTATATAGAGAAGTGCAGAGAACTAGACAATAAGTGTAGTGAACTGGTAAGTGAATTAGTAAATGTGTGTGATGAACCGAATTTTGAATCATTTGACAATGAAGTCAGTGAAATTCTAAACAAACTAGAAGCAATGATAAGTAAATTGCTTAACTTGCAACAGTAAGCAAGTACTGGCAGTGTTTCAAACTCTAGTGACTCACAGCTACTTGTGAAAACCGATGTGAAACTACCAAAACTTGAATTACAATGTTTCAGTAGAGACATTCAAGACTGGTTGTCTTTTTGTGACTTGCTTAACGCGGCTGTGCACAATAATCAGTCGTTAACGAGTGCACAAAAGTTGCAATATTTAAAGGCTTCTTTGCGTGGTGAACCGGCAACACTGATTCAATCTATCCCTGTCACTGAAAAGAACTATGACGTTGCGTGGAGATATCCTGAAAAGACTGTTCGCGACCCCAAAGGTGAATGAACTTTTGGCAGGTTCATTGCGGAAATTATTGGACATTACAACGGAGTGTGTGCGTGTTTTGAAAGTTTTGTCTGTGCCTGTTGAACATTGGGATGCCATTCTTGTTCACATGACATCAGAAAAACTTGATCCTGAGTCAAGACGTCAGTGGGAATTATCCTTGTCCGGCAGTGAATTACCCTCCCTACAAATGCTGACCGATTTTCTAAATCAACGTGCCAAAGCTCTAGCTGCAGCGGCGAGTGTGGACACTACTCCAAAGTGTGTGTCTGGTCATAAGGATACTAAATCATCTTACAATCCAAAAAATAGTTTTCTAACAGCTTTTACAAATACAGTGTAAACAACAAACAAAATTTGCTTCCTCTTTCTATTCTAATTTTCAAAATTGTGTGAAATGCAACCAGTCTCATCGCCTACATCAGTACAAGCAATTTATTGAACTGACAGTGAGTGAAAGACATGATTTAGTAAAAAAAAATTACTGTGCTTTAATTGTTTAAAAGTTGGGTGTTGTATAAGAAACTGTAAGTCAACTACTTGTCAAAAATGCAAAAAGAAGCACAATACCCTGTTACATTTTCCCGAAGAAACCAATCAAGCTTGTGATCTTGAACAAATTGTTGGCCAATCAGTCTCGTCACTCGTAGCAGCAAAAGACAGTGTATCCCAAGTGTTATTGTCAACAGCAGTGGTGTACATTAAAGATCGCTTCAATAACTATCAACCTTTCCGTTGCCTGTTGGACTGTGGTAGTCAGGTGTCCTTTGTCACAGAAAATTGCTGTCAGAAACTTGGTCTTCATAAACAGAAAACAAGTGTGACTATTTCTGGAATTACGTCATGTGGTGTAGGTACGTATCAGGTTATGGTTGACGTTCAACTGAAAGGAAGTTATGACAAGGACTTCTACTTAACGACAAAGGCGGTTGTCGTGCCAGTAATTACTTGTGACATGCCGAAAAGTGTGGTAACAAACGTGAATCAGTGGGAACATATAAAAGGATTAAACCTTGCTGATCCTATGTTTCATGTGCTAGGAAAAATCGACGTGCTCCTTGGTGCTGATGTGTACGCCCACCTACTGTGTAGTGGAAAGTGTACTGGTAAGAAAGACAGACCAGTTGAATTAGAAACTGTGTTTGGTTGGGTGTTATCTGGTCCTATAAAGGACTCTTAAATCATCTGTTTCATTACATGTGTCGTCCAACGTCATGTCGTGTACATTGGATACAACCCTGAGAAAGTTTTGGGAGATCGAAGAATTACCCACAGTGCAGGATCTCACTCCTGAAAAACTACATGTGAAAATCCCTTCTCGGTAACTCGTAAGTTTGATAGTGATGGTAGGTACATTGTTCAGTTACCATTTCAAGGGGCTTCAAGAGAAAGTGCAGTGAAAGGATTACATAATATAGAAAGAAAACTATCTAAGTCCCCAGAGCTTCAAAAACAATATTGTGCATCAAGAGGCATTAGTGCTTCGGATTTAGTTCTACATTCGTTGTGGTGGACAGAGTCTGTCAAATCCAGTCTGTCGCTAAATGTGAAAAAAGTATGGAGTGTGAAACAGAGGCTGTGGAGTACGAACAAAAGGTCAGTGTTACTGTGATGCATAGTGCGTGTGATTTCGTGCTCATGACTAAAATTTCTTCCTTTGTAAGGCTTCGAAGAGTGACAGCTTGGTGCAAAAGATTTAGTTTCATTTGTAAATCGAAAAATCAAAACAAACCTAAGGATTTGCTATCTACACCTGAACTGTGACAACAATCATTGTATTCTTTAGTGCGGATTGCGCAGTGTGAAGAATTTCCCAAAGAAATTAAATGTCTAAGGAAGGTAAACAGTTGCCTAAAGGAAGTTGTCTTGTGTATCTCAATCCATTTCTGGGTGAGAACAATATTCTCAGAGTGGGCGGAAGATTGCAGCATGCCAGCTTGAGCTTTAATTCCAAACACGCCTTCAACAGCGTTCGAAATGGTGCTGTGTTCAAAGAAACAGAAATTGGTGACATGATGATCGTAAAGAACGACAAAGTACCTTCGTTCCATTGGAAGCTAGGAAGAATAGTGGACATACATCAAGGTCGTGCCAATCTTGTATGAGTAGTGACTGATAAAACTGGACAAAAGACCAATTGTAAAATTATGTCCACTGCCTTACAATTACGTTAAAATGTATTGTTTGTTGTCGCGTGCCTTTTGTTAATTGTGTGTGTTGAAATTTATTAAATTTCAAAGTGGGCGATATGTTCAGTAAATTTCTATTACTGGGTTCTGTGTAAAAAAAAAAGAAACCGTATTGTGTTTCAGGGGAAATTTCTGCTACTCATGGCCAAGGCCTCCAGCCCTGCACCCTTCTTGCTGAACAAGGGTTGGTTTTGAATATTCGCGGGGTTAACGCTTCCCGCTTCTTGTCAGTGTGTGTTTATGATTTGTGCTCGTGGTCGTGGTTAAACTGCACATGCTTGTGAATGTTTCGTGTCGACAATTGTGGTGGAGTTTTAGTGTACATATTGTAATATAATTTTTAAATAACAGAGCTACTAGTACAATATACCTACATCGTTTTCATTTGTGTTGCATAACTATCATAAATATTCTCGTGGGCAACGCGCCAAACACCATCCCAGTCTGAGATGCTTAAGGTTCATAGATAAAGCAAAAAGAAAACGACACTATCCACTATTATGTATCTCAGGCACAATGCTAGGGAACATACAAACAGGCAGGTGGACATATCCTAGACTTACAAGTGAGAAATGTTAAGTCAAGAATTTGCGATTTTAAGTTAATGTGGTTTTCTATGCTAATGATTTCTTCTTTCGAATGGTGAAGAACAATAGTTTTGATTATCAATAAATGTTTATTAACAATGTTTAGAAAAAAACACTAGGTCACGTACTTTTATATTTTTTTGTTGGTTTTAATTGTCAGAACAATACATAAATAGGACGAAAATAATCTTGTATTGGTAGATAAATGGTGTGATTCAAATTATAATCATAACATTTGATTTTTCCAATACAGATACGGACCATCGTATTATTCGTGCTCATTTCAACCTCCCTTTACATACGATAATCTCTGGATACCCCCTATTTGCTTTAGGAAGGCCCATTGCACAAGTTAGGAATTTGCATTTTTGGATAGATACCATAACCATCTCTAGTGTTAATGGTATTAGAAACCAGAAGCTCTTAGGTATATTTTCCCGCACTTTCGGCAGCTTCTAGATACGAAAATGTTGGAATTTCATCCCAGTTACTAATACTTGTTTTCTTATTTTTTATGTACTTTAGATTTCTGTTACACCATGTATAAAAATATATACATGTACAAGGTGTCTATAAAGCTGTCATCACTCCTGCATCTCTTGAAATAATGAAAATGTAAGATGGTTTGAAACATCCAGATCTGACCCCTCGCCTAATCCCGAGTGTAAAAATTTGGTGCAGCTAAAATTGTTTAAACTCCAAAACTAGTATATGTTTGAATGATATGAATGAGAGAATAAGTTGACCTGACTCCGGGATAAGGGTGTTGCTCCCATAAAATAATAGTAGTGAAAGGTCAAATTTCAAAGTGACTGTTTTATCACAATTTTTTCTCAGGATCGAAGAGTTTAACAGAAAATACAAAGTTGCAAAACAATTCTCTGTCAAAATAATTGTATATGCTATCGTTTTTACAGATTAGACCCCGTATGCTTGCAGAGTCCTAACGAGAAACATGGTATGTTATCATATCTATAAGTTCTTTCTCCATCTACATTTCCGGAATGAACGGCAATATATAACTGCCGAAAGATGCATTTCATTATTTTGAGCAGCTAATTAGGTAATACAGTCAACCTGTTACCAACTCGAACGTTTCTGTTTGACTCTTATTAGAAAACAATAAAGTACGTCTCGCTATATGATCCCGCCACCATTTTATATAGGAGAAACATATTGATATTATATTTTATCCAAAAATTTTGGTTCATTAACACCTTTCAAACGAAATATTACTCGACTCTTTTGAAATATACGAGGGTTAAGTCAAAAGTCATGGCAATTTTTTTTCTAGCTAACAAGGGTCAACACAAACAAATTAAGATATATGATTGAAAGTGAATGGGATGTACTTTCGAACGAAGCCACCATTTGGTATATGTGAGCAAAGGTGCGTGTCTGAGCACGCTCCGAAATTCGGTTGGTGAGCTACAGTGATCAGGAATGGAGATGGTCAGGATTGATCATCGAATGATTGATGAACTTGGCGAATACTTCGAAGGCTGCTAATACCATGGATTACCTGGGAGACCAGCCATGTGAAGGATTTATAACCTTGTGTAAGTAGTTTTGTGTAAGTATTGTTCATGCCATAATAAACCAATGTTCCGGTTGCCTATGTTTTGCTTCTTCCCTATGAGAGTCTCCTATATCCAACCTTTCATTAGTGGCACCGCTTGCAGTACATGCAATATCCGAACAAAAACACTAGAGGTGCAAAAAGTGGAGCCAAGTTCTTTAGCCCTAAAAAGGTGTGAAATGGGAGACGGATGAGCCAAGTTCCTTGGTGACAGCATGTAACAGGAACAAAGGAACTTGGCGCGAGCTGGCAAAAGCCTTAGGGTTGGGGGCGGTGGACGTAGTGGGTTTTAGGATCCCCACCACCCTTATAGCTTGAGGATCATGAAACTTGCCAGCTGGCGCCAAGTTCCTTTGTTCCTGTTACATGCTGTCACCAAGGAACTTGGCTCATCCGTCTCCCATTTCACACCTTTTAGGGCTAAAGAACTTGGCTCCACTTTTTGCACCTCTGGTGTTTTTGTTCGGATTTCACAGCTTTTTGTACGTGTATAATATATATACTCGCTCGCTCGGCCTCGTTTAGGTCCTCGCCCCCCGTAGCTGGCTGCACCCCCAACTTCGATATTTTGGGTACTTACGCAACTTTATCGTAACCACTCTCCAGGACACTGTGCTTCCATGTTGCAGATTTTTTCCCATACCCACCACCCGTGGGAATGAGATATTTATTGAAACATAGGGAAGCTTTGCCATATTTATTGTAACCTACTTGTGATGATACACCTTTATAGCAAATTTGCTTCCTGCTGGCGGCCCTAAAATCCACCACCACCAACCCTAAGGCTCGAACATCAGCTGGTGTTTTGCTCGGATTTCACAGCTTTTTATATGTGTATATATATATATACTGGGTTCGCCTCGCTGAGTGTGCTGCCCCAGAATTCCGTGTGCGCCCCAACTTCAAATTTTTAAGGCTACCCCCCCCTTTATTGTGATCAGACTTTCTGGGGACAGCGCCCCATTATGTGCAGACCTTTTCCCATATCGCCTCGGGGGCTGCATGCTCATACCGGTGGTTTGATCCATTTGTTGACACATTTTCGTGATGGTACACCTTCATACCAAATTTCGTTTCTCTAGCTTCAGTGGTTTGGAAAATGGTATTTGGGCGGCTATGTTGAATTAAAGAAAGCGATTTTTAAAAAGTTTTCTTACGTTGCCGTTACCTACTTGTGATGGTACACCCTCACACCAAATTTCGTTTCTATAGCTCGAATGGTGCGGAAAAAGTTTTTGTGCGGCCATTTTGATCCAGGTTAACAACTTTTTCAAAAATGTAAATTATTCCTAAACTACTCTCGTTAATACACCTTTATGCCAAACTTCGTATCATTAGTTCAAACGTTCTAGAAAATGGATTATGAAGTCAGCCATTTTGGATTCAAAATGATGTCTTTGCAGATATTTTGTAATCTACTAGTGATGATATAACGCCATACTTCGAAATTTCATCTTTCAATTTTTAACATCTTTTTTTCTACGGAACCTAAAAATCGCTGATTTCGCAATAAACTCTTGTTCCTGTATAGCATGCTGAGGTTTTGTCACACACGGAACTCGCCTGCATGCACTGCCGTACGTGTTGATACTCCCCTCGATTCGCTCGCGTCGCTGCGCCAAGAATTCAACGGCAGGCCGCGCATCGAACTTGAGGAGTTTGGAGGAACTGCGTCTTTTTATCACAACCAGAATCTGCAGTCCACTGCGCCACATGATGCAGATATTCCCTCATACTCCAGAGCGCTGCGTCCGAATGGGGAAACTTCCACATTCTGCCTATATAACATGCTCCTGGCAGTGATAACGTTTGTGACGAGTAAAACTTGGTGGGACACGCAGGAGTATTGGAAGTTGGCGCGAGGAACTAGGCTCATCCATATTCCATTTCACCACTTTTTAAGGTTGAAGAAGTTGACTGGACAGTTTGCACCCCTGGTGGTTTTGCTCGTATTTCGCAGCTTTTTACATTTGTGTAATGTATATACTCGCTTCGCCTCATTGGGGCGCTGCCCCAAGAATTCCAAGATAGCCTCGCTGGGGCGCACCCCTTTATCGCAATCAGGCTCCAGCTGGGAACTGTACTCTAGTAGGGGAGACGAGCCGAATTTATTCTAACCTACTCGTAATGGTACACCTTCATACCAAATTTCGTTTCTCTAGCTTCAGTCCTTATAAAGTGGGTCTTAGGCGGGCATTTTGGATAAAAGATGGACACATTTGTAACGTTTTCTTATATTTTCGTAACATACTCGTGATGATACACTGTCATACCAAATTTCATTTCTCTATCTCGAACGATGTGAAAAATGGCATTTCAGCTGCCATTTTGAATCAAAGATGGTGAATTTTTTAAAACGTTGTTATGTTTTCCTAAACTACTCTTGATAATACATCATTATGCCAAATTTCGTATCTCTGGCTCAAGCAATTTGAAAATGGATTAATGACGCCCGCCATTTTGAATCCAGATGGCGTCTTTAGAGATATTTTTAATATTTTCATAATCTACTAATAATGTAGTACTGTCAACTAAATTTCATTATTCTAGCGGCAGCCGTTTAGGCTGTGTCTTCTTTAAAATTTTAGGGTTGGCGGCCATTTTGAATTCAAGTTGGCGACTTTTTCAGATTTATAAAAAGTTTTCTTAATTTGCTATCAATGATGTAGTTTCATACCAAATTTCACTGTACTATCTTTAGTCGTTTAGGCTGTGTGTTCTTTGAAATTTTAGGTTTGGTGGACATTTTGAATCCATGATGGCGACGTTTTCAAAATGTCGGACTTTTTCCTTTATCTACTTATCATGCTCTACTTTCATACCAAATTTCATGTTTCTAGCTTACTCCAAACACCCTAAACAATATGATGAGTGAGTGAGTGAGTGAGTCAGTTAGCCTAAAATGTGCAATTTCAGGGGTCCACAACTAGAACATAGTTTGAGATACGAATATGAAATTTTGTACATCTGCATATATTTACCATATCTCCTTAACGGCAAAAGCTCATATTCCTATCTTTAACATCTTTTTTCTTAGGGGGCCCCCAAATCGTCAATTTTGCCATAAACTCTTGTTCCTATATAACATGCTTCTGGCAGTGCTGACGTTTTCTGACGTGAAGAACTTGGCTCATGCACTGCCGTGCATGTTGATATATACATTAAATCATGCATGAAAAATTAAAGTATTGTTCTTTGTTCACGAAAAAGACATAGTTGCCATGACTAATGACTCGTAATTATTTTTAGTTTCCCGACCTTCCCCTGTTGAGTGTGTGTGATGATTTTTGTTAGCCAATATGTTGGTTCCTCAAAATATTCGAATATATGTTTCAGCATTTTCTCATACTTACATTCAGTCTTTAAATTTAGGAGTAGGGAGACATTATAGACAATCCGAGATATTAGCATTCCTGATTTCGTCGACTTTTACCTTATTTATTATTAAGCAGATATTTATTATTTGTGATTTTAATCACAACAAATAAGTATGCAAAACAATATTTATTCGTTGCCTGCAATAGCAAGTGGATATATTTGGTTTTTCAGAAATACTATTGTTACAGTACTTCTGTATTTACTGTTTATGTATATTGAACGAATTTTGAAGGTATATTTTCAATATAGAACTCATCCAATAAAACCTTGAGGCGAATTTTACCATAGTAAATTATATCATACCTCTCTTTGAAACTACATAATTGTTAAGATTTTTCAATATATCATGTAATTAAAATTCAGTAATTGACACTGAAGAAAAGGTAACAAAAGAAACACAAAGAGTGAAATTTAGTTCCTTTGCTCATATTGCGGGTTGCTATTTTCGCTTCTGTACTTACAACTCTCTTCTGCTGTGTTTATTCCGCCCTGATTCTCTCTTAAGAAGAAAGAAAATGCATTATAAAGTAAGCGATATGGTGTTATGATTTTATAAGTCACTTGGATTTCATGTTGTTGTTGACTGTGTTTAGTTACGTTAGTAACTGCGTTTTACATCCAACTACTACATTATGCTTCACAAGGACAGACTTTGCTTATATGACTAATTGGAAGCGTGTTACATAAACGTAAATAGTCATTACACTAATGTTTTCTGCAAAAACATATGAATGTGGCATTTAGTTTCGTGTGCTGCTCTCTCTCTTTTCAAAATATTTTTCTCTTAACAACAAAAACGTAAACGGGGAAAAGAACCATTTCAATGAAACGAGAGACAAAACCATGTCATAGACCATTCTCGTTAATTAAGAGATTTTTCCCTATGTTTTTCTTTATTAAGCCTAGAATATGAAGTTAATGCAATGCTTACTGATTGACCATTACGAGCTGGAAAATAAGAAACATACATCACAAAGTACACATGACTTTTAATGCTTGGGACATCATACATGTGAACGATGAAGAAAATAATACATCAAAACATTTGAATTCATATGACGTTTATAGTTCTTTGAGGTAATTACATGTATTTTATGTTTCTTGCTAGTCGTATCAGAAAACATCGTTGTAGTTACCGGAAGCTATTAAGTTACTCTTGTTATTTCCTTGTCGAAACCTATTCTTGCTGACATACATGTAATGGATGACTAATTAAGTACAAATAATTTATATTCTCGTTTAAGCTATTTGAAGTGAATTTAACACATTGGAACACTTACAATGTAGTATGTTATGAAGTTTCTGGAAACTAAGGGTGACTACGTGCTTGTCGTTAGTTAACGTTTCACAGTGTGTATATTTTGTTTTGCTATAATTCCTATTTTTATAGAATTTGGGTTGAACGAGTTTCAAATAGCTTACTGGACGTCAAATCAACTCACTGTTTGGTCTTGACGTTGAAGTTTATTTATATTTGGTTTACCCTTTGATCCAATTCTGTAAACAAAAACTTCAATCTTTAGTTGTCTCAGTCCTGTGTGTGAAAAAGTCAGAAGTACTTCAAACTTCTCACAAGCGTACGTATACAATTTTTACTCTCAAATAACAAGGTTTCTTTGCGGGACAAATTTAACATGGCTGAATCATATATGACGCCTATTTTTGTCCTTTGCTTTTTCATTGCAAAACTTTTTCTGTTCTACGGATTCATGGTTACTCACATTCAGAAAATATATAAAATGTATGAATCTAACAAAACACAAACTTTTCATGAAAAATTTCTTAACATAAAATACGTATACTTAGGGGAATAATGAGTGTAAAATAAACATGTAAATACCTACAAAACTTGTTCTTTCTTTGGTCTGGTAATTTAAGTAACTATCGTAAAGCGAATAACGGAAACTGAAAATTTATTTTAAAAAATCTTTGTATTTTTAATTCAATACACTATTTTTCTTAACGTAAAATAAATACCATCCGATAAATCAATAGTATAAAAATTCTTCTTTCTTCACTTTTTAGAAGAATCCACAGCAAAATAGCAAACATAAAATGAAAATGTATGCATAAACCTTTTTTCCGAAATTATCAGCGTCTAAATTGTCTCCTTACCTCAACCCAAAACGTAATTTCTATCATCGCAATCAAAATCCATAATTGTTGTAACGTCGTCATATTCAGAAAAATCTATGTCGTCCTCTTCATAGTTGCCATGATAGAAATTACGGTGTGGTAAAATAGCGTCCTCAGTTTCACTTACCTTAGAAGTTCATTTCGTATTTATTTTTCAATTATAAAACGTGACCTCAATTTCGAGGAGACTGATAATATTGAAACGTAAACAAAACCGATGGAGTCTGTCCTACCCGGAATGATGTGCATATGCGAGAAGAAAAATGATTGGTGCCATATATAACACCCCCTTTTCGTACGAAGGTTTATTTTCTTTTATCATTAGTTATTAGAAGTAATTAGTTACTATACATAAATGGCTTCAAAAAGACAAAATTAATTAATTAAATGAAAACAAATACTCAATCGGATACCTTTTGCAACTTCATCGAAAGGAAAATATACAAAATGAGTTTTTATCACAGAATTTAGATAAGATCTGAAGAGAAATATGAATCAACAATCTAGGTTTTAAAGAAGAAACAGATATTTAGAAAAAAATAATTAAAAAAGGATTAAAAAGCATGCTTTTTCTTCAGATGGACTAAAAAGTAAAATATAATACATTGATATATTTTGAATTGGAAAATGAAAGCGTGAATGCTATTAGATATTATGATTTTATGATAAGGTAAGCAAGAGCACCCACGCTTTTATTTTCCGATTCATAATACAATTTATTATTTTTTACTTTTAAGTCCATCTTGAAAAATCGCGTTTTTTAAATCCTTTTTTAATGTTTTTATGTATAATAGATGAATATTAAACTCCCTGCGGGATTGGCAAACCAAATTTCACAAAATATTTGCATTTAAGGATAATTTCGAAATATTTCAATTAATTTATTAATTACAATTAACTGAATTATTTTTTCCGTGTATCTAAGGAATGAATATTGTATTGTCATCAGAGGTAAGCAATTTTACCAAATTTGTAAGAAATCGGATGATGGGAAGTGAGTTTGAAATCAACTTCAAATTTTTTACCAAACAGACAGGCAAGAAAACGAGTTAATAAAACGTGTTAAAATGGTTCTTTGGGGATATCCATTGTGTCTTACAAAAAGTGGTAAATTTATATTTAATAAATTATTTCTCCACTAGAGCTCTTTCAACATTATTGTACAAAAATCAAACGTCTTTTCTTCTTGTGTCAAAATTTTCAATCAATAAAATATGTGTTGCACTATCCCCCTATTTAACGAATAGCTGAATAAATTTAAATTAATATTTCAATTTTTCTTCTATAAAAATGTTTAGAAATTGCAAATAGATTATTGGATATAATTACTAACTGAATCGCACAGTCCTTTTCATCTTTTTACCTGTAGGAAGTCGTTTTTTTACTTTATAATGGCCGGTGATTACAAAACTTGTGTTGTTCCGTGATAAACCTTTTAATGTCTATGTAATATAAGAGAACTCGCCAGGTTTGCTAAATTATCTTTGCTATTTCTGAAAATATTTGAAAATGGAAGAAGCGAATTTTGGAGTCATACTCTTCAATTGGAAGAATAAACTTTCTCAAATTACAATATAATGAAATACCTTACTTATCAAATGCCCAGATTGGAGAAAAATAATTCATATAATTTACCCTGGTTGTGCACTTGTGTTAAGATATCTTTAGTTTGTTGGTCTATCTTGATATCCTTTGTCTTCAAATTATTTGCTGGCATTTTCCGATTAACACATTTTTGAAGTGGAACTTCTTCAGTATACGGCAAGAAAAAAATGTTGTTTTTTTTTTATATGAATATGTTATTGTATAAAGGCACCTGAGTCACTTTTCTGGTGGCTTTGAGTTATTGCATGTTTCAGTCTCTCCTGAGGTAGGCACATTTTTTGCAGCACAAATGGTCCTCATTAAACTATCAGAACAGTAGCAGGATAGCCCCAAAAGAACCATAATGTGTTAGGGAAGATCGTTTTTGTCGTTCTTCTTGAAACTTCATAAATGCGATTCGGGTCTCTTTTATCAATAACATATACATATTTAAATTGATTAATGCAATAGAACTCGAGACGTTTCTCCATTTCTCAAAACTTCCTGTATAGGCTACGGAACACACTCTTTAAAACATTCCATAGTATGGGCAAATAACGAAAATACGCAATGAAATAGTACAAATAATTGGTTGCATTCCCGAAGACGGCTCAAACCCGGATCTCTCAGAAGTAAAATACCATTCGTTTGTAGCGTAAATCCGATTGCGCATGAAACTATAAGGAGATCACCAAAATTTAAGCTGCTAAGGACCATGGTTACTGGAGCTATGGAAGAGGAAACATTGAATGGCGGCAAACTTAGAGAAATGCAGGAATGACGGTGAAAGTTAATATATTGCAAAGAGGAAAAGAAGGGTACCCAGAAGGAATATACCAACTATAAGAAGGGAATCAAGGACTTGGAAATACAATAAACAGGGTTTCCATCTGGAACGCAGTGTTACCAGCTCTGCAGAAAGTTGAGATAGCGGATAGCACACGATAGTAATTGAGCCACAAGGAAAAGGAATAAGTAACACAAAAGACAATAGGGAAGACTGTGGACACAAACGTGAAAAGGGTGAACGGTAGACGTGCGTGAATATCGGACGCGCGTGAGTACAAATAGAGAAACAAAATAGAGAATAATACTCACCCGTTTTTGTATATCTCTTTTGACGTGAATGTCACGAATGAATGCGTTGTCAACACACAAACATTTCTCGCAGTGAGCAAAGCGGAAGAAACCAAGCTGATCACACGCGCCCAAGCAGCATTCCTTTGTAAGTTCTGTTTCGAATCAATATTCGGAAGGAATTGGAAATTGGCCAGGATGCTCACTGGAGTAGCCAGTTTCAAAGAACGCAAAACGGATCATCTTTTGGAAACGCCTTGTGGAAAACTGGTAATTAACAAAGAACAGAAGGTAGCGAAAGGTCTTGCGTTGTCTCACTTTAATGCTGGACGGTATCTGTGATGAACTTCACCATGTTTTTGTATGGATGAAAGAACACAACAGCAGGTTGTACAAGGCCTGTGCATTTCGCAGGAATCAGATTCTTATAGAACTCAACAGTGGCAGTAAATGTCCTTTTGTAAAGAGCATCATCCTTGTTTGCAGCCCAGGTGTATACTAAAAGCAAAACACGATCCTTACCTTGCACTGAGGGAAGACAAATTTGTCCCTGATTTGTTGCAGTCCCACCAGGAGAATGCCGAGATGGTATCGTCGTGCGGGAGAGAACCGCTTCCTTCCTCTGTCCTAGCCTTACCTGAAGAGACGACTTGGCCCCGGAGTTGGAGACCCAAACCCTACACTGTGTCATAAGGAAACCCTCTTTTAAAAAACGACTGGAAGAAAAGACCCCCGTAGTTGCCGCTGTAATATAAACAAGCCCAGATGACGTAGTTCTACAAATTACTATACGTGGGATGTAATATGCCATACTATGGGTCACAGGCAACGGGGGTAGAAAGGTCGTGTACACGTAGAACGTGCGCAGAGAATGTGGGACTTAAAGGCGCGAGACGGATGCATTGTTTGTGGTAGTAGGAGTAAGTCCGCCCAAATATTAGTGTTTCTGTGAATGATCATTAGACTACGCAGGCTATTGAGTGTCATTGGACAGGCAGTGCGGTACTGTGGAGGCTGCTATACAAACAAGTTGCGGGTAGTTGTGTTAATGGTATATTAGCAAACACACGACAGTTGACGTGTTGTGTCTCATACTTGGAATAGGAGAAAGGAATGATTTGAACGTCGGTAGACTCTAGGGATGTCAACGGCTCGCTCGGCTCGGCTCATGGCTCGATCGGCTCGAGCCATCCTGAGCCTCGGCTCGCACTGAGCTGAGCCGAACCGAGCCGCGGCTCACAGCGAGCCGAGCCGAACCGAGCGTCAGCTCACCGTGAGCCGAGCCGAACCCAGCGCGGCTCGCAGCGAGCCGAGCCGAACCG
>JAGDQP010015828.1:10480-41824 GCA_022664845.1 Lepisma saccharinum | reverse complement strand
GCGGTAGTCCATATGCACAGTCCTCCGACAGGTCTTTTCCTCACTTGGCTTCGTAATACCTATGAGAAAGTATGTACAACGTAAAAGGTATTATTCAGTACAAGAAATATATGGTACCGGTATATCTTTACAGAGAAAAAACTTTCTTAATATTATCTGAAGCTGCTGTTAAGGTAACTGGAGTTCAATTACGTTAACGAGAGACTTGTTTTATGTGGTAAAAAATGGATAGACTTTAGATGTTTACCCTAATATTTGAATGTTTAATATCGTTAATTAGTTTCTGAATTTATGTTAAGTTTAGACCTGTAAAAACTAAGTCAAGTGAGACTTGAATAGAAGTTCAATATACATTTCAGTTCGTAGTCAGCTACTATTAAGGATTTCGCTATGTTTTTCTTTTATAACATTTAGAAAAATGTATATAAAAAATATACTAATTTTTAAGAGTCGACGCCTAATAGAACATTCTTAAGACAATTTTAGTAATATCAGTACTTTGATCTTCTTTTAACTATGTTTTCCTTGTTGTATATTTTATATAGAAAAATGGAAGCAGCTGATTAATTATGTATTCTGCTGAGCACTTTTAGAATTAAAAATTCAGAGCAGGAACTTCAACTGTAAACGCTCTTTCGTATTAATTAATTCGATTAAATTTCTCTTGCCTCTACAACCACTTTGCTAAGAAGAGTCTCGAAGCACAGTTTACAAAGAAAGGGAATAACATTTCAAAGTAGCCAATGAGAGAGAAATAAAGAAATTAGTACTCAGTTTACGTATATTTGTAAGAGTCAGGTTTCAGTAGCCTGTAGTGTTTTATTACCCACAATTATAATTATGATAATGGAAATAATTACTCTACAATGGATACTATTTAATTTCTTATGCTTGTTACGGGAACTAACAAGATATTCGACACTTTTGGGTAAAAATATGTAATATTATAATCAATGTAAAGGAAACGAATTTTCGACTTACACTTCAGCACTATTTACACTTGAAATATCTCATTAAACTGACTGTCAGTCTTGTAATATTCAGAATAAATTATTAATATGAATTTAGTATTAAAATATTTTTTTTAAGGAATTCTAATCATATTATGTCACTATTTTGTATGTTTCAGCTTTGATACTATAGCAAGGTCCAAAGTATTTTTAAATCGCTTTTACGTGGCTAATTTCTCACGCAGTTGTTCGAGCGAGAACTATCATAAAATAAAATAAAATTAAATTAAATTAAATTAAATTAAATTAAATTAAATTAAATTAAATAAAATAAAATAAAATAAAATAAAATAAGACAAAATAAAATAAAATAAAATAAAATAAAATAAAATAAAATAAAATAAAGGAGTCACCACTAGAACTGGTTAACTATAATAAAAATAGTATTTTCGCAGGTAATCACAACGGAATGCAATCATGTTCATTAAAATGAGAAAGTGAAATAACAATCAGCGTCGAGCGCTTTCTTAACACACAACTTTGCTAGAACTTTGCAATTAGTTTTCCTTGCTAATAGAATGCAAAGGATTCAAACCACTTTCGCAAAATACGGGCATAGTCACTGAATTTCAGATTGTCAGCCTCAATATGGATAGAAAAAAAAATATTCTAAGCTAATGTATCGAACAGAGGAAGTGCAATCTTACTTAAAAATGAAATATTGGTCATTTGTGTGCAGTCGAATCTGTGACTACAGACACCAGGTCAAAGCTACAAATTCAGATAAGCTTACATAGAATAGCAAGTTTTAAAATGTAAGGGTAATTTGTTTCAATCTAAATATATGTGAAGATATGTTCAACAAAAGACGTTCAATATCAGGTATCATTAATGTTTGGCCACTGTTTAGTTCTGGATGACAAAACACCTAGCGTTAATCGAAAATTAATTTATTTAAAATGTGAATTTATATATTTATTTGTGGTTTTCGTCAACTTTGGGACAGTCCGGTATAGGCAAGATGGTCGCATTTATGGGTCAGGTTTCGGACGAACTCTTCGGGCTGCTGGGTCATATAAGTCAGGCTGGTTTACCAGAAGTGACCTGGTTTCAGCTCTGCATAGAAGTCACTATTAAATAAGAACTTTAGATATAATATTTTTTTCTTTGTTAACCACTTACGCAGTTGTATCATAGTGAAATATTTCTTTTAGTGTAATTTTTAATTATGTTCATCAGGAAACAGAACTGTGTTTTTCTATTCGAAAGTTATATTGGACACTTTCTCATAAAACACAACGAGCTATCAACATACCACAACCCTACAAAGAACAACATGTAGATGTTCTTTTCTCTCCATTCATAACTACATACTCCAAAATTGGGTAGAGTTATTGTTTGTGCGACAAAACAATATATTTTAATTTGTGAAGTACTTTTTCTGTGTGCCATTTCTTGCTATATTTGAAAACATAAATAAGACAATACTTTAAATAGTCTAGCGTTTGGATATATTCTATCCATATTTAAGAAATTCATTATGCATGAATAAACAACAAAATTATTTTCAAATTAAATGATGATAAAAACATTTCATTGTAATTATTTGGTGTTAGGATTCTTGTAAACTTACATAAAGTTTGTTTCATTTCAGAAGTTTGATTTTTATTCTGATACCAAAGAGTTGAAACTAAAACATAGTTGTTGCCTTCGACTGTCGGTAGCATGAGTAGGAATAGAAGAAGCCCACAGCAATCTAGGTCGCTCAGTGTCTGGAAATTACAAGGTACGATTTTGCGGAGAAAGCAATTACTGTTTTCACTTTGAAAATCCCACAGGATTGTAAAGGGTTGAAAGTTAATTGAAAGGCATTTAACGGCGAAAACTAAATGGATGTCAATCTATCTTCCGTAAAGTGAAAGGAACAGTAGCAACAGATACGAAACTAGGATCAAACGCTCTGAAATACGCAGTGAAACATTTATGAGAAGTAACTGCATTATCCACCTCCATTTGGAGGTTATGAAAAATAACTTATAAATTCGAAGTTCTAAAGAACACGTTTTGCAATCCGAAAATCACAATGTACAAATAAGTTGACTGTAAATTTTACCGATTTATTTAATTGATATTCATTTTTTTGAAGAATATATTGAAGTTTCATCTTTAAATTTTAATAACAGCTTACTTAAATGTTAACCTATTTTTTTTAGAAATTGTAAGTTATAATTCCTCTTAAGGAATTAATGTATAAGTGGAAGCACAGAGTAATTGGTCTCTGAACTACTGACAATTATAAGCCAAGTACTGCTATAACCGGGATTTACTTTCTCACTAGTTCAAGAAACAAATTTGCTATGCGTGTTGTCATTTACATTCACATTTCAAACATTTCTTTTAGATAGAATTAAATATAAAACTTGTTCGGACTTCATGATTCACATAAAGATATTGTTCTTCAGTTATAATTGAAGACCACGGGACAAGAAAATCCTGTGTCGATTCTCTTGATTCTACAGGAGAGCGTTTTAAACGTCTATAATTAGCATTGCGTATACCTGCATAACACATAAAGATTTGCTAGGCATATTCTCTTCATGCGTGATAGTTTGTTAAAAAGGCTCTTCAAAGACCTAATGGATGACTTCATTATCTCATAATTGGACAAAGAACGTTCTTTTTCTGTCGTCTTCAATTATCAAGGAGATATTTAAGAATAGATAGAACATTTGAAGTCAATTTCTGTCAAATTTTGTGGATACAACTTCTTGTCCTTGGACGAAAGTTTGCCGTGCTAAAGGCAAAAATGAGCATCTGCAAATTTGAGAAATAGTGTTAGTAACACACATCTCCTTTCCCGTCGTTTTCAAAATGATCTTACGCAGAACAATAATGTCAGTGGAATTGCTAGCTTCATTCATCAGTTCATACACTGTTTTCAGATTGTTGTAGTACATTTGTCCTTTCAATTATCTCGACTTTTGAAAGTCACATGAAGATATGTCCGAAGGACGAAACAACCACAAGCTTTTGCTAACTGTATACAGTGTTGTGTTCATGTGTCACCGAAATAAGGAAATTGTGTCATGTTCTACCATTGTTTTGATGAGAAAAAGCTTTACTTGCGTTTATTTTCTGTAAGTAAGGCGTAGACGTTTTGGAAAATGTTGGGAAATGTCATTTATTACCCCGGACTCAACGAATATTCGATCGATGACTCAACTAACAGGAAGAGTTTACGTACGACAACCCTATATCCTTCCATTGACGTATCTATATTCGATACTAAACAGTTAAAGGCATAGACACTACCTCTTAAAGAAACATTTATGTAAAGGACTGATAAAGGAATTGGTCAAAGAATAAAGTATCATTTAAATCGAACCAATAAAATATCTTTTAAAAACGATGAGAGTTAAACGCTCAAGTCAAACGGATGTGAAATCTAATTCACAATTCGCTATAGAAACGGAATGATTTCATCATGTTCCCTTTGTTTTTTTGCAAAGTGTCCAAGCTTTATTGTATTCCATTAGGGTAATGACAAAGGGAAGGATAAGAATGTATTATTGATAGCCAATTGAAAATTTATTACCTTAAATTCAACCATTATTTCAATTTGCTTTTCTTTCCTTCTCTGTAAAAAAAAGAAAGAAATATTGCCCTCCTAACTAACGTTCCAAATTGATTTCAACGCAATGGATATTTTGCAGCAATGCTTTCCCAATTTCTGTAATGTTTTCTCCTTCTCAATTTACATTGGGAATCGAGTTCTTTTTCTGTGTATATATGGGAAGTAACAACTAGTGTGAGCAATATATATTAGTTAATTACTACAGATATAACATTTAGGGCACGATTTTCAGTTATTTACAAGTGATTTTCCCAACGTTTCTTAGATTTCACAATGCATGTAATATTCAAAATTACTACCGATTACATGGGAAATCGCTACAGTTCAAGTTATGACGGAAAAATTTAAAAAATTAAATTACGTTTTGAACTAAAATGACTGGCCACCATGGTTGGCCTTACAACAGAATATTTTATGGCCTTTCTATAGATTTAAAGTAAATTTCATCATGGAGTAAATATTATAAGAGGGGTGAAAAGAATGGTCACTATTGAATTTTCATTTCGAAAACTTATTAAAATGAACATAGACTTCATAATAAAATTGAATTCATGTAATTAATGATCTTGTTTGTGATCGTGTGACAAGGAGTGAGAATAATAGAGCGAATTGTGAAAACAACGAATATATTCAGTTTTTTATGTACGTAGCGTGCCTAAAATGTTCGGTGAATTGTCCGATATCTCAACGGCAACACAACCCAAGTGGGTGCACACTGCTCATGCACATGGGTATCCAGAGAAACTTCGAGAGTGACTCCTCCTAGCGTGAAATACACGTGACCGTCAGCTTAAACTCGCTGCGGTCAGTCAGTGTGAGAGGTAGAATAACAGTGGAATGGAGCAACGAGTGACACTCAAGTTCTGCTACAAATTGGGGCAAACGGCGACGGAAACGCATGAAATAACAGAAGTGTAAGGGACGGAAGCCATTAGTTTAAGACTGGTTTATTAAAACGCTTTCGTCGGGCTGAATCAAAGTAGGACTTAAACAGAAATTCAAATCCGAACGCTTTTGCGACGCGAAGGAAATTACTGATGGTGAGCCACGTAAGGGTCAGCCGTCGACAAGAAGAACACCAGACGTGATCTACCGAGTGAAACAACTGTTGGCACGAGATTGGTGGCTGAGCCACAGTTTTACAATCGACGGCTAAGCTTCTGGTCGGGGCAAAGTTGAGGTCAACCGGATTTTGGACAATCGGCTTACGTAAAATATAACTTGACCTCAACTTAACCCTGACCAGAAGATTAACCATTGTAACGAACATTTGGTTGTTTCGTTCCACATTTTTTGTTATGTTTGTGTAATTTTGTGAATAATTTCTGCGAAAGTTTTCAATAGTAGCAAGAGGTCTTATACTGATTGTACGACAGAGCCGCCTCACGGCAGTTTTTATAACTACAAGTTCGATGACGATGTAAAAGACCATGAGGTCCTTATAATTACCTGTGAGAAAAGGGGGAAAGGTGTGTGAAGTTTTGCTGCATAGATATTACTTAGAAAATTGAGTGATTAGTAGTATATATGAAGTCTACGTTAAGGATTGTGTTCCTACTCTCCATATTTGTGAGATTGATTAATTTGCGATTTGACTTGCGGAAAGTGATTCGGGAAGGTGTTGGCCAGGGCCTATATGCAACGCGCCATCCCGCCATTTGCCTGGTGCGACTAAGGAAAAAACCCTGGAAAAGCCTCACTCAGGATGGTCGGTCGCTAGAATCGAACCCACGACCTCCTGAATGCTACGCTAACTCTCTACCACTGAAGATACGGCGGCTTGATGTAGTCACTTTAGTATCGCATTTCTTTCAAACAGTTACGTTAGGTCTACACGTTATTTTCTTCTCAGTCTGCTTGTTACAGAGTTCATTGTATTAATCTTTACTGGTTAACACAAAAGCAATACCTTCGTCTCAAGTGGTAAAAGTATTCTGTCTTCAGGAGAACTCACGGACTTGGACATTTTTCGGAGATATAGACTTGCTTTTGGTATGCTATATATCTGGTATGCTCATGCCGTTATTTATCACTTTTAGTTCTATCCCCACAGATTCTCTAGTCCACGTTTGTGTAGTACATCGAGTCTCCCTTCTCACACCCTTTTGCATGTTCGTGGAACCTGAAACTACGAGATATGAAACATTAAACACTGACGAAATGATTTTCTTTCATGCCCAGAGTAACCCCGATTTTTTGTCTATAGAGCTCCATTTCGTATTATAGTAAACAAACTCTCTGTATCCATTAAATGGCATCCAGCTGGCTGACACATACACGCGCGAGTTGCCAATGTCTCTATATGACTTTCAGCCAAACAGTAGGATATGCCGTCAAAACCTACCACACTAGTATCTTATTATTGCAACCTTCAAACTTACAGTATACCTATTTTTAACAAATCCTTTCTTACCTTCGTGTGCTATTTTCATTTCCTGCTCAGCTAAAACGCTACTCAAAAGCACCATATGCAAAGAATAGATGAATGTATTATCACTGACCACACATTCACAAACTTTCCATTCTCACTTTGAGATTTCCGCTATGTTTCCAAACGTTACCTGTGTCCAAATTTAGCCCGCGTCCAGACTCACCCTGCAGCACCCTATTCTTTTTATTCCTTATGTTTAAACATTTAGCTCTTGTTTTCATCTATATATTTTCCCATATATTTTTTTCATAATTTTCAATCCTGGAACTCTTGCGTCAATAAATCATACGTATTTTTATTCTTTCTGAAATAATTTTATTTATTCTTTCAAATATGTTTCAAACAATCAACTTTGTTACAAATATTTTCATTGGAATGTTTTGAACACTGTTTTTAGTTAGGTGTGTTTAAAATGCTTATGACTAATTAAAACTCCTAATTAGAGTTAAAAATTAATTTCACAGAAGTATCATATTTTAATCACCTTTATCGACATAGCTAAAATTCTGAGAAATGTACATGTCCAGTAGCGGCGCAAAGGAAGAGGGGGAGCGAGAGGGCCCCAAGCGTCGAGGGGCCTCCACTGCTCAACAGTTGGACGAGATCGAAAATAACTGGAACAATATCCCAAAATTCAAATTTAGAAAAGAAGTTCCAAAATCGTCTTATGTTGTAGTAAAATGTATGTTTTCTTTCTGTAGCAGAAATTGAGGCAAATAATTATAACAATTCCAATTTCCTGTCATTTGCAGGGGGAAAAACCTTCATTTCCAGCATGACAAATTTTTAATTCTGCTCTTAGCAAATGTGGAGTATTTTCTTTTCCATATATATCTAGTGTAGTAAAAAGTACTCCATTATTTTGCCAATAGATGGCTTCAGTGATCTGTATCAAGCGTTGTATAAGTCCGATTGGGTTCAACGAGATGGAGTTCAAACGATGAGATTGCGTACTACAAACACTATTCAGATAGTTGTGATGAGTTGACTCAGTGTTGTGTGAGGGCGCGTCAAAATGGACACTAGCAAATAGAAAATACGCTATATTTTAGTTTTTCTTCGATAAAGGCGAAAACGCAAGCCAGGCGGCTGTAAATGTGAATAGTGTTTATGGTCCTGATACTGTAACAGCCAATCACGCGCAATTTTGGTTTCGTCGATTCCGTTCCGGTAATTTTGACGTCAAAGATGTACCACGCACTGGAAGGCCACGTGTCGAACATGTCGATAAAATCATAGACATTGTCGCGTCCGACCGTCATGTAAGCACTGTTTCGATTGAACTAGAGCTAAACATTGCACAAAAAACCGTGTGGAACCATTTGCATAAGAAGGCTGGATACAAAAAGAAACTTGATGTATGGGTGCCACACGAGTTAAGGCAAAAAAACCTCATGGACCGAATTTCCATCTGCGAATCGCTGCTGAATCGCAACAAAAGCGACCCATTTCTGAAGCGGTTGGTGACTGGTGGTGAAAAGTGGATAACTTACGACAACGTCACGCGAAAACGGTCTTGGTCGAAGCGCGGTGCGCCGGCGCAAACGGTGCCCAAGCCAGGATTGACGGCCAGGAAGGTTTTGCTGTGTGTTTGGTGGGATTTGCAGGGAATTATCTACTATGAGCTGCTCCCCTGCGACCAAACCCTTAACTCGGAACTATACTGTTAACAATTGGACCGTCTGAAGGCAGCAATCGCCCAGAAGCGCCCAGCTTTGGCCAATAGGAGAGGCACCAGCACAACGCGAGGCCACATACATCGATAGTGACTCGTTAGAAGCTCCGGGAGCTTGGTTGGCAGGTTCTTATGCATCCGCCTTATAGTCCGTACCTGGCACCCAGTGATTACTATCTGTTCCTGTCCATGGCGAACACGTTTGTTGGTGCAAAATTCGCTTCAAGAGAGGCTTGTGAACATCGACTGTCTCAATTTTTTGCCAATAGGGACAAGGGCTTCTATGAGAGAGGCATCATGATATTACCTTCCAAATGGCAACACGTTATCGAACAAAACGGCGCATATGTGACCTAAATCGGATCATTCTAACTATGGTAAGTCAAGCCTTCAATGTCATGCTAAAATAATGGATTACTTTTCACTACACCAGATAGTTTTCGTCGCCCCCGTTTGCCCCCCTCCCCAGCTTTGGTGCCCAAGGCAGGTGCCTCACCCTCACTAAAGCACTGATTGTAGGTTTTCTAGTTCGGCTACAGTGCAATCATATCTCTAATGTAGTTGAGAGCTCTATCCTAACGTTTTTGTACTATATGTACATCCAGAAAACTACATTTCAGAAATTTATTGAGACTCACAAACAAAGCTAAGTGAACTAAGGTCTGATTTTTCGTTAATAGAAAATCTAGAATAAATACTTTCAGGACATCCAACATTTAGCTGCCACTAGCTGCAACCTTCTACGTAAAACCTCCCCTTAAATACTTGGCGATGATACCAAGCCGCCGTAGTTCAGTGGTAGAGCGTTGGCGTAGCATTCGGGAGATCCTGGGTTCGATCCCAACGGTCCACTATGCTGACTGAGGTTTTCCAGGGTCACACCAGGCTGGCACCTTCAATATAGGTCCTGGCTGACACCTTCCCAAATCCTTTCCCCTTCTCTATCCCGGTCTGAACCTTAGATCCCTAAAGGCCATAAATAAAAATTAAGATTGGCGATGATGCGTATAGAATCCGCATCCTTTGTAAATGAAAGATAACGGGAAGCTATGGCCTGGTTAACAGTAGTAAAGACGTCGAAAAAGGGGTGAAATGGGAGCTGGTGCGCAAGAATGATGGATAAGACTCATTAGAGTAATGGGTGAAAATGGGATCCACGCTCTGACTTCTAAGATGCAAAAGATCATACCATTTTTTCCGTGTGTTCTTACTTAAAAAAGGTATATAAATCTTTCAGAAGTGATCATTGAACTCCAATAACCCTGAGCACTTGGGAACAAATTGGGAAATTTTCTACAATTTAGTGTTGCGTAACGTGTCTGACATATTATTACAGACAGTATAGTTGAGATATTTTCCTAGACGTACGCGCAGAGCGACCAGAAATATTACTACAGTAGGTACAAGGCAGATGTCCATTTCGAAACAGGTTCTTCTGCAAATATTTTGAAATTGAGATATTGGTATTGCTGATTTCGTTTTATCACTTTCGGACACATTAGTAGATTTTGCGATTCCAAAAGTCTTCAATTTCATTTGAATTTGGTGAGATAGTAAAGGACAGAAACATAATTAACAATAAAAGCTTTATATAATTTTATCTTTTCCAATATTATTTTGCTAAATTAAAATATTGGTAAACTACTACCATCTCCAACTATTTTTAAGATATCTGCAAATATTTACTAGCGTTTAAAAATTAGGAATATATAACGAGTGTATATGTCGATTTCCTAACATTTATGGTGCTTCGAAAATGATCTGTTTGGAAATGGACGCCTGGAAATATAATTCCCAGTCTGTGTGTTTTTCACATATCTACATAGTTTACTAATTCAACATTTTTGGTTACGTTTGTTTTGGCATGATTTGAAAAACGTTTCTTGCGTTTTATTAATCGTGTTGAAATGATTTTTATACAATGCGTAGAAATTACATTTGCTTCAAAAACAAGCAAGCTAGTCTTGATATCATTAACAGCATTTATTTTCACTGTTTCTTTCACTTGTATTACTCATACGTATACTGAAATACGTATATAAAGCACGTATTGTTCATGTACTTTTGAGAGTAACTAAGGAAGTACAACGTATTGTTAAGGAACATTATGTCCGATTGTTGGTTTATATATTTAGCACAAAGTCAACATGCATTATTTATAACCTTACTTAAGCGAGTCCCCCCATGAGCCCCCAGAATAAAATCTTCTGGAGAAAACACTGTTTTATACCTGAGGAGACTACCTCATTAACCCATTTAATTTACCTCAGGATAGCCGAGCTTATTAAGAAATCTCCTGCGATATAAGCAACCTGTTAAACAGCTGTTTTTTTAGCGCTTTCGTTAAGACGAAACATGCTATATCGCGACTAAGCTAATGTGAGCCTCTGACCTAATGCAATCAACATTTCCTCAGCGTTCAAATGACATTCATTATGCAGTGTTTTGGGATTTTCGTCCTACTGTACGCCAGTCACCGACACAAGTGAATAATCGCTTGTTAAAATAAATCAGTAGAGCATCTCGATGGTGATCGGTGACGCAATAACTATGCCGTCATCATGATTCTTACTTGTGCGCTTGCCTGTGGTATGGTTGAAGTGTATGACTCTCCACAATCATTATCATACATAGGTTATAGTGGGTGAATGGGAAGTTTTCCGCCTTGGTTATTGAGTCCCTCACGAGTTCCCTCGTTTTCCGACGGACCCTATAACGACGAAGTAGGATATGGCCAATAGTAGCAGTCTGCGCTCACGATTGTGTTCGCGAAAGGGCCTCAATCAAATTCACTTGCCCCGGGCTCCAAATTGCCTTGCGCCGCCACTGTACATATCTCCCAATTTGCAGTAAAACTTATGAAAGTTTTTCTTTGTTGCTGTTGTTCTTTTCTCTAGATACTGAAATTTTGTTTGAGTTCATTTCTGGTAAGGTGGGTAAGTGTATTGTTTATAAGTTGAAGCCTTTTTTTTTGTCTGTAATTTTAAATGTTATTCGAATACCAAAGAATTAGATTTACTTTGTTTCTTTGTTGCAAAACGTGACGTAAAGTTGATTTTATATAGTATTCCCAACACTGGAAAAGAGAATCAGCCAAGAAATAGAAGTCAACTCTTTTCTGTAAACGGAACTGATATGGTGTTAATGTAATAAATTCCTACCTTTAAATAAAAGAACCATGTAATGGAACGGATAGCTCCTTGTAGTGTAGAAATTGTAATAATTCTAGATTGCAGGGGACACATTTTAGGCCTTGGAAATAAAAATATGAATTATTTATGTAGCTGTTACCCATAAACCTAATATTATTAACAATATTAATATTAATAAGATTATAATAATCATAAGATAATTATATTATAATTATCTTAATAGTATTATATATTAAAGCTTCCTATAGCTGGATCATGAATACATAATTTGAAATTGAAGGTGAATGGATTTCACAGCAAAGCTCTCGGACACGAGGCTTCCAGAACATTACCCAATCCGTAACTCTGTGGCCCTCATTAATATTCATTTTTTGATAGTCTTTAGCAAATTGAAATATGAAACCTTGAAATGCATTAGGAACTTTTCTGTCCTGGGGCTGCTAGAGCTACAATTTTAACGTCATAGAAAATATGTGCGTTACCAATGTAATGTAATGTAAAGCTGAGAAACGGAAAGTCCTATTTAAATAGTTCAGTACGACATTTCGAAAAATGTAGGGGTAACGAAAAATTAAGTCATGAGGAAGATCAATAACTAACTAGCTATATGCCTTACGGAACTCGTAAGTACATCACCACAGTAACAAACGTTCACCATTGCATTGAGTCCTTGGCAATATCAAGTCAGTTTTCTCCTTGAACATCTGCCTCTAATATTATAATCCCAACGATGTCTCGGTCTTCCCAGCGACCTCTTCCCTTCCGGCTTACCAACAATAATAGAATATCATCCTTTTCCCCCGGATCTGAGCTACAAGGCTTACCCATCTTAGCCTTCCTGATCTCATTATTCTTATAAACTTGGGTGAACCATACAGTCTGTACAGCTAATAATACAGTATCCTCCATTCCCCGGTCATCTCGTCCCATTTCGGCCAGTCTACCTCTCTCAAAACTTTATTTTCAAACGCTCGTAATTTATGTTCCTCTGCTAGGGTCTTACTCCAACTTTCGCAACCGTAAAGTATTACCGGTAGAATAACTGTTCTGTATATTTTTAATTTCAGTTTTCTTGATATTAATCGCCAAGCTAGCGAGTTTCTGGACCTTTGCATTATGGGTGGGCGCTCAATAAAGTTTATAAAGTAACAATGCGTATTTTGCCTTTATTGATTATTTTTATAAGGAATAAAAGTACAACAAAATTTTGGTATTGGAGAGTTATTTTTACACTATACCTAGTCTTTAGAAAAAGCATGCCAATTAACTTTTGTATTGCATTCTTAAACTTCTTTGACATTCATGGTCTAAACTTACAAATCAGGAAAAGGATGTCTCTCGGGAAGCATAACTTGCGAGTACCTACATGAAGAACAATGGCTTTTATTCTAGAAATATTAATGCACTTCCTTGTTGTACTAACGAGGAACCCTAGGAAGATCTCACTTACGATACCCACTGAGCATACTTCTGACTTTCTCCCCTTCTCAGCGCAAATCGGTAGGAACAAACAACCTTTGCCTTACTCGGAAGGTTGATCTCTCCTGATAGGTTTTTTTCAGGGTATTTTTCCTCAGTCAAACAAGGACAATAATGCCTGATGCTAGTTTCCAACCAAGCCTTGGTCGACTTTCTTTCCACATCATCTCTTTTACTCTATTCCGGCCAAAATAACATGCAAACAATTGACGAAACACAGCCACTAAACACTACACTACACTAAAATGAATGGGTAACGGGTATTCTTTCGTAAAAAGTGTTTCCTTTTTCGGCTGAGAAATTAATAATAGTACATTTGATATATTTTAAAAATCAGGACCAGCAGAGCAATATACTAGATGACATTACAACTTAAGCCAATTCTAATAAAAGTGCACGTACAGTCATATGTGAGTGTTTCAGATACTGTTCATAAGTCTAAATGACAATGATGTAGAAGAAACATTACGTAAATAATTTATTATGGGTAATCAGATAACAGCAAACTAATGATAAATCGAGTATATAAGACTCATACACAAATAATGAAATAATGTTGAAATAATGGAAGTTATATTTCTTTCCTACTAACCTCTATATACTTATGTACTCAGTTTAAAGACAATACGTGTCTTATTATTGAAGTGTATCCTCATGATTTTTAGCCGACCGGGTGGTCGAGCGGTCTGTGGCGGTAGGCCATCGGCTCGAAGATCCCAGGTTCGAGTCCCGGCAGGGGCATGGTTGTGGGTTTTTAACTGGCTGTAAATGGGCGAATCGTGACGGGGCCGAAGTCCAAAGTTAAGTATGAGAAAATGTTATATTTTACTCTGCTTGAACCTTATGTTTGTGGTAGACATATTTTGCTTATTTCTATAGGGTAGGTGAACCACCACCTTTTAAGCTTTTAAAAATATAGCAAATTATTGCTATCGGCTACCTTTTCCTTGAACACACAATTGAGTGCACTTCTGGGCACTAAAATCGACAAAAATTATTTCTGGAAACTTATGATTGATCGGGCATAAGTTTGTTCTCTACTCTTTTCTGCTTGCTTCATCTTCCCATGGGTCTGAGGGACCAAATATTCTCGCCACTGCGTATCCGTAGATGTTAGGATAGATATAATCAGAAAATATTTGCCATTTCTATCACAAAGGTCGTTCCTTGGCGGTATCCTGAAAGTGGTTTTGGTCATTTACTTCCAGAACTGTCAAACTTTCTTACAATTACATAAAGTTAAAGTTAATTGTACCGAAATGAATAAATATTAATTACGCTCTGAAAAATAGTATGATCCGATAAAGCTGCTACACTCATTATAAAAGTGAATTTTTGTATGTATTTTCTCCCATTGTTATGGGTTAGTGTTTCTCTTATTTTCAAAGACAAAATGAACACAATAGTTCTCTACGTAACACGAATTTCTTCAATATTTTGATGCTATTTGACCAATTGTGTGATCTATATATTGCTTAAATCATAATTGCCACGCAATTACAATGTTCAAAAATGATTTATTAATGTTATCCTGTTGGTTTTTATGAGAATTGTATTGCTATTTGTAGAGCATAATTCTGAACATTCAAAATACTGAAGAGCGGTGCATTAAGAATAGGTAACTGCTAAAAAAATGGACGTTTGGCAACCCTGCTTAGTAACAACTCTGAATACTGAAAGCATCTTAAAAGCAGAGAAAGACCGCTTGGATGACGTCGCAGAGCACTAAGACGCCAACAAGTTTTGTATAAAGTAAATTATATTAAAACCATCGTGTCATGGTTGTCACGGAAGGGAAGCTGAAGAAGTAGTGAAAGCTTTTGTGCTTTTTCTTATCAATTATGACTATTGATAACAATTATAAGTTATGTGAGCAAATAATTGGCCATTGTAAGTCAGTGTTACCAGTCAACAGTGGATAATATTACAGACATCTAACTATAGCATCAGGTACGTATGCAAGATGAAATTCTGCTGTCGGCCATCTTGAATGAATTCTTCCTCAACTTCAACAGGCTAAGGCCAGGATAGTACCAAAACGGTCCATGGCTACAAGCTTTCAATCGATTCTCCAGAAAAGGTGCTTGCTAGTGAAGACTATGTACCAACTTGTAACGCTTCAATGTCGTTTATTAACAATTGAACAACACGTATTTTATAAATGGAATGTTCTCATAAATTTACCGACGCCATTGTTTGATTTGGGAACATCTGTTAATCTTATTGATATCGTGAGTATTGCAGATAACATTTATATTGTCTTTCTTCTCAAGATCCTACTACTACTTGTACTAAGTCAATTTCAAGTTAAGCTATTGTTCTTTTTGTTTCATGAAAATCAAGTAGAAAGCGGAAACAAACTTTTAAAGAATGTAGTAGCTCTATCGAAGGGAAATAAAAGTAGAAGACTCCACAAAGAAATATTTTCGTCCAACTAACGAGTTTCAGAGCTCACGGATAAGTTTCTAACTTAAAAGTAATAAATAAAACACTCCTCTCTCTCTCTCTCTCTCTCTCTCCTTTTCTTCATTTCTTTTGTTGTCTTCTGCATCTTTCTATCTATCGATAGGAAAAGGAAGGCAAACATATATTGTCGTATTGTTCTTTGAATTTTAAACAGATTTATGTTGTTTCCTGCCGAAACTGAAGAAACTTTTACCATAACAAAGATTTAAACGGTTGAAATTCTTATGCAAGCTCAGAACGATATAAAAGAAAGTTAAGTGAATTGGTATCTACTCTTTTGAAAACAAAACTTATTTATTGATTTATTAAAAAATAATACACTATAATATTTTGTTTTATGCCTGTGACATTGTAAAGTCGTTAATGTATAACTTCAACAATACGAAGATATAATATAAGATAATCTCATTGTGATTATTATAATTATGAATGTTTACTTCCTTACGTTCAAGTACGAAACACCTTTTCAGTGGTAAAAAAAAAGTTTGCGTTGGGACAATTTGATTACGTTGGCCTACAAAAATATTTGGTGACTTATTGTTTATCTGAATTTTTGTGTGTTTCTTATTTCATATAATGGTACTCTGAATACAATATTCTTTTCCCCGAAATGTCGATATTTCTCCTGTGAGAGAATTTTTACTGAGCACTGCTAAATTCTGATATTTGCAATGACCTTTAAGTATCCTATCCTGTATAGTTATACCCCAGAATTAAGTAAAATAACATGTTTGAAGGGGAGAACGGATAGTGGGAAATATATTTCCGTCAAATAATATTGTTATAGATCACACAAATAGAATAACACAAAGCAATCACGTGTGGAAAGCTCGCAATCACTTACTCAAGGAACGGAGTTTTACAAACCACTCATCAAGCCATTTTCAGACGTCTGCATACGAATCGAAGTGCTGCTCAGCAAGGGCGTGACCCATCGACGAAAACAGATGGTAGTCTGTAGGGGCCAGGTCTGGTGAATAAGTGGGATGGGGTAGCACGTCCCACTTAAGTGTCTCCAAGTAGTTTTGGACTACTTTTGACGTGTGCGATGGGGCGTTGTCGTGGAGGAATATCAGCTTGTCATGTCTTTGTTGATACTCTGGCCTTTTTTCACACAGAGCACGGTGCACGTTGATCAGTTGTTGGTGGAGCGGTGGGCATTGACAGTTTGACCCGGTTGCAACAGCTCAAAGTAGACGATACCCTGTTGATCCCACCAAACACACAGCATCGTCTTCCGTCCGAAGCGATTTGGTCTCGAGGAAGATGTTGATGGTTGGCCGGGATCAACCCACGATTTCTGGCGTTTCGGATTCGCGAAGTATATCCACTTTTCATCGCCCGTCACAATCTGTTTTACTTGCTTGCCATTGATCTTATCTCTATCAATGTGTTTGCTGTCATAAGTTAATCAGTTGATCAATTTAGTTTAGAATTAGGATCGTGCGTTCGTGACCCTATCTAAGTCATTTAATATGTAACTACGTAGTATTAAAGAAGTATTATTTATTATACATAGTATTATACTACGTAGTATTATACATAATCTACTTCCCGAGTTTCCTTTCAAAATAATAACTTCAAATTCCCTGAACAATTACTGCATATGAACCTATATACTAGCACAATGGTCTATTAATACTAGCAACGTCTTTCACTCCCAGCGCTTATTACGTGTTGGAACAGAGCCTGGCTGGATATTAAGATAAGTGGGTTCTAGCGAACACCGCCTATTGTACAAATTCGGTTTCAGGTACTTAAATTGTTCACAAATTAAAGAGTCCACGCAGCCAGGGCATCAGGAAGGTCGTCCAACCAGGAATCATGAATGACCCTGGTTGGGAACATCAAGCTGCCAGGTCGATCGCCCACGATCGACGCTGAACTGGTTGTCTGATGAAATCGGAGATTCGACGGAAATTGAAAGGTTAACACGTTTGAGTGTAGCCACGAGGAAGAATTGAGTTGACGATTGGAAACGCAGATTTGGGAGATGATCATTTGTATTGGAGACTACGAAGGAGACACATTGTAGTCAGACACGAGGCAAGTGCTTTGCGTATCATAGTCGCGATTGCCAAATTTACTATTTGATTTGTAGAGAAATGTACAGTGAAAGTAAATTCTGTAGGGCCAATAGATAGAATGGCAAATTGCCGAAATACAAAATTGTTGGGACTTCGCCGCTCTGAAAATGGAAATTAGTTAATGTTATTTATGAATCATGTCCCTTATGACAAATCATTTAGCTGTAAGTTACAGGAGCTTAGATAAGTAAGTTTCCTCTTTGACTATAATTGCCCAGGTACCAATAACTAACGCCCTAATTCATTTGAAAAATCAACTATGATCCAACTCCCCACCAAAGAGGAAACGAATCAGAAAGCTATTCGCTAATTATTCTTGTTGGACAACTGAAGAATAGTGTAGGTTGGACCATTGTTGCATTGAATCTTCAGTTGCTGGTGAATAATAAAAGTAAATTCTCTGTTCGAGAGCGTAGACAATACATAAAACGAAACTAGTGATTGCATTTGTTTCTTTGATGTAATGTTTTCCCAGATAACTGAAGAGGGAACACTGAGGATGTTCCAATAGTATAGTATGTAACGAAGTGTTTTCCAGCTGTATGATATTAGATGAAAATATAGACTGTGATGAGGAACCTAACTCACGAAGCTAGTAAAGGTGTGATGACTTTTCATTCGCTTTCGTCTGTGCCTGACTACAATCTAGTTTTATTTAAAATATATAACCTTTGTCGGATGGACGCTACACCCGCTCAGGTTAAACATTATACTGAAATAGTATTGTTGAATTGTTTGCTTCTCCTGTATTTTGGAACCTGTGCATTGATTGCTCTCTGTATGTGATCGTTTACGGTATGGAGCATTCGTTCCACGTGAAACTGTCCCAAGAGTGTTCACGTCACTATTTCAGATGTCAACAAAATTTTGGGTGTGACATACAGGAAACAGTGTCTTTTATATTCCCTATGCGTGATCTGATTCTACTTTCGTAGCCTTTCAAAATTACTTCAAATTTCATTTTTTCATGTACTGCGCAGCAACAGAGTGGCTTTAGTTCCTTCAATTCTATTCTAAGCCTACTTTCGCAGTCAACAGAATGGTATATAACAACATACAGAGATTTCTTATATGTACCAAGTCAATACAAGTACACGCCCAGTTTCGTTTCAGATAATTTAGTAGCTCGATTAAGTTACTTAAACACCAAAGATTTATCTTACAACGTCTAACCATTTAAATGGGTGTGGCCATATTCGTTGAACATTTGATAGACGAAAGTATTTGTAGATAGTAATTACATGATGAGATAAAACATGTGGAAATAATTAGTTTTTAATAATTTCCCTCCGCTATTTAAGTACAACTGAAAGTAAGGGTTAGGATGGGTTAGCGTAGTGAAAGAATGTTGGAAGGATATCACGTGAGCCTTAGTTGAAGGTAAAATCCGGACCTTTACTTGGTGTGACTGAGAAAGAGTCCCGGTAAACTTTCAGTTTTATGGTCATTAGCTGGGGTCGAACCAAGGACATCCCGAATGAGAAACCAACTGAGTAAGTTAAGACTAAACTAACATCCTCTTTTCCCAAGGGATTTTCTGAGTTGGCAAATTACACTGTTTCCAGAGACAGCACATAGCACCGTAATAATAGGAATCAGAGCATTCAACCAGAATACTCCTCGAAAAAGTAGTGACTCTTGTCACGGCTAATGTAAAGATAGTACTAACACAGCTCATCGTTGGTAAGGCATCTCTCTGCTTGCCCAGAAAACTTGTCTATTTAAATCATTTCAGCACGATTCGCTGGTTTGACAAACACAAAGCAACTACCAACTATAATAATTACTTGTAGTGACGCTTTGTAATGGAATGACTTTAGTATAAATTCGTTTCACTGTTCGGGTTAACTTCCAAAGTTGGTCGTCCATTTCTAATAAAATTTAGAAAATTTACAGGGAAGAAATGGATAATTTGCTCGTTTGTGTGGTTAATAATATATAAAAAGAACGAAAGTTGAGTTTATTGTATTGTATAATCAGTGATAAACATGGAACTATTTGGGAAGCGGAGGGAACTACTTGGCGGAAGGTTACCGCATGATTCAATTGTGGGAAAGTAACGAGCATTTATATTGTGAACATTGCTACAGGTGTACAGGAACGTTGTCTTGGATGCGAGTTAACAGTATTACAGCTTGTGAAACAATACGGTGATACTGAGGAAAATCTTTGAAACTGTGTGAAAGTCATGGATTAACAAATCTAACAACAAATTGCAGAAAGTGTGATAAGCTTTGTTCCGACGAAAAGAACTGTGACGTATATGAGAACAAAAAGTGTAAAGATACATGACCGCACCTAACTTTACCTAACCTCCACGTTCCCATGGTCAGTAATTGAAGAGATCTACGAAAATGCAAGAAAGCAATTATTAATAATAAATGTGAACATATGAAAATATATTTTGATAATATACATGACCTCACCAAACCTTATCTAACCTCCACGTTCCCATGGTCACTAATTTAAGATGATGTACGAAAAATGCAAGAAAGCAGTTATTAATAATAAATGTGAACATCCCCACCCTGCGCGGTAACCGGATGAAACAGAACCAGTAAACTGGACTTAAAAAATGATGATTTTTAAATTTTCGTAGCTTTCATCAGGCTTTTAGTCGAAAACCAGACGGACGACCAACTTCGGAAGTAATACCCACTATTCTTACACTGAAATAATATACAACGATTTACGCACGCTTAGGTCATATATATTAAAAAGGAACGATCTAGTTCCAGCTACCTTCCGTATATTTTTTTTCTTATGCTCGTTATTATTTAAAGAAATTCAATAAAATTATCCATTCCTACCAGCAAAGTGCACAACATCTCATAAAACTAAGCAAAACTTGGAATAGGATTTTTTTATTGAAATGATTGTTTTTTAGAAACATTAGATCGCTCCTTCGTGTAGCTTTTCAATTATTGAATCGCTTGTTTATAAGTGTCGGCATTCACAGAAAATCAAAGACAACATATTTAGAACATGATATTCCCTTCGAGGTTAGGGGATAAACTACAGTTAGTATAACCAGGTTTGAAATTCCACATGGAAAACCGTTATTTTTTTTTATTGAATATAGACCGATAACGCTTTGTCAATCAATAGTTAAATACACATTAAAATACAGTCAATAGTTATTATGTCAATAGTCAAATTAGTGAGAATCATAATTATAAATAAGTCTTTTGAGAAGTTTGTCACCTTTATTAGATGTATTCAAAACATGGTGAAATCTTGTTTGGTACAAGGGCACAGTAAAATTAAGTTTTTCAATAAAATAATTACAAGATAATAAATTGGATAAAAATTTGAGTAAAACGTTATTGTCAAGATACTTCCTTCTTTGCTCCAAAGTTTCAAAATTCAAGAATTCACACCAAAGAGTAATATAAAAACTTAAATTTAAAACATAGTAATCTAAAAAACAACAACCCCCTTGTACTGCTTCAAGTTTGTTGGAAGCCATTTTAGAAATATCGTTCCGAACATTGGAAGCGTATTCTAGTCTGCATATCACAACAAGTTATGATAATAATAACAATAAATGTTATTGTGAACCAGTTTGCAAGAAAATAACGTAACTTCTTGAAACTGGAATTATATAATTTATGCTTTATGTGTTAGATTCCAAGAGTTTTTCTGCCAGTCAAGGAAGATTCTGTATAACTGCTGTCAGCTTAAAGATGTCTTAAGAAGTAGTTCGGCTTCAGATTTCTCATTTATGCTCCATTGAGTACAATTAATATGGCATGTAAAATCGTATGTATTCATATATGTGATATAAAACCACTATTCTGCAGTAAGAAATGCAATGAAATCCAAATATATTCAATACAGTCACAGCTGAAAAGTTTACAGACCTACATTTCACTGAACAAAGGGTGAACACCTGCTAGACATTAGAAAATATTCTTTCTATCTAGATCACTGGTTTTCAACCTCTGGTCCGTGGACCGGTACCAGTCAGAGAACTTATTGTACTTGTCCTTGAGAAATTAATACATTTTAATCATTTAACATTTATTTTGTAGATTTTCAGAGTTCAAAACAAATACTAAAGTTGATATTTCGTTTATGAAACGACTAGAATCTGAAGATTTGCTGACGTCTTTAGAATGTGAAGTAATCCTCTCACTTACTGCCATCTTCCCGGTCCATGAGTGTTAAAAGGTTGAAAATCACTGCTCTAGATAACTTATTTAGTGGTCCGTTATTCTGCTGGTATTTGTAAGAAGTCAATTTTAAAAGGCTTGTGAATCCGCACATTTAATAAACGAATCTAATGTTAGTACATAGTTTGAAATTTTGCAATTGTGATATATAACTCCCTGTGCAAATGAGCTGTAATGTGGGTGATAATATCTGATATATTCTCTTATGAATTTTCTCTCTTTGCAATTGATATTCAACTAGAAATGTATTAAATATTTTCTACTTTTGTCGTAATTTAAAAATGGGGCTTGGTGAACACAACACAAATTCTTTGAGCTCAAAATTACCTCTGGAATCGGCTTTCTAAATAAAGAAAAATATTGCGTGGTATTAGCTTAATTGTTAACATTAGCCTGTCTTGAGTAACAGAATTACAGGGTGATGTACGATGCCCCATTAAAACGGTGAATGGTGGAACGAACATGTGATATCAGAACATTTTAGTGTTGATATATACTGTGGAATTCTCCACAGAAATATATTAACTTGCCTACAGTGGCAAGAATTCTAATTTTCCTTGTTGATCATTATCTCCTGAGAAATCGCAGCTTTGTTTTCTTACTGTTTTGTGTTGATTCGAAGACGAGTAAGAGGCTAAGAGAGAACGGCAACTTTAATATAAGGAATCCGCGTCTCTGGAGAATATGACAGCCTTCTTAATATCTTCCATCTCAGAGTATGTGTGTGTACCCGTAACTAAATATGTGTGCATATAGTAGAGGACTATTCCAAGGGAGCCATTATTGTGAAATTGAACACTTAAGTTCTCCTTCTTGCTGCTAAGATATTGCAATGTCTTCCCTCGTTCCGTCGACGTAACAGCCTGAAAACAAGGTGGGGATATGTATTACGTGACGCTTAGGCATGTCACTTTGGATGTGGCGTGACACTATGGCAGCTGAGCGTGCTTTGGGAAAAGTCTTATCTCTATACCAGTTTCAAGCCAGATGATTTCATCTAGTTTATGTACAAAACATTACACCAATAGACAATGTTTTCAAAGGAAAACTAGAGTTTCGCAACGGTCTTTTCTAAATCAGCCATGAATATTTTAAAAGACTTAAAACAAGAAGAGAACACACACATTTCGAGGCAAGGATTCTGCCAGACTCACGAAATGGGGATGTCGTCCTTCCATATCATCAATCGTCACCCCCTAACTTTAAAATTTGTACTGTTAAAAAAATAAAAACCCTGCAAGACTTCTCAAAAGTTTGGTTTAACACCCTCAAATTGAAAATCCTGACAGAATCGCTGTCGAGCTGTGATCAAAAATCCATTCAATGTTTGAGATTTAAAAGAAATACTACAGTAAATTACAAATCAAAGTCATCTCTCTTCAAAACACTCACCCATGTTTGCTCTCCAATTAGTTTGTCCATCCTTCTTGACAACGTTGGAAATGTTGGCAGCTCATTGTCTTCCCTTTTAGCACCATCTTGATTATGTTCTGATAAACAGTCACAAATAATATACTGCCCAAATCGGAGGAATATGGTGGATTAGAGTAAGTATTTAATAATTTATTGAAGAAACAATACCCTTTCATAAGAGATACGATGATAAAATTTCGCACTCACACGTCTTAGCTTCAAATATGTTGTTAATATGTTTTGAACGAGAACCATAATACTCTTTAGATCCTCAACAATTACGCCTACAGTCAATCACCAAATTGAACGAATCATTTTGCTCACATGATCAACACTTTCATCTGTTTTTTTATTTTTATGTTTTGGTGTACTTTTCTCATCTTCACTGCAATTATAACCATAAAAACGTCATTCGAACCATCCTAAGAGTTACTGCAACACACACTAAAAATATCACTTCATTATCACTTGATTTGAAAACTTTAAACAATAACGCATTAATGTGTTGTGCGCGACATGAGTTGTTGAATCTTGGTGTAGCAGGTCATTCTGACAAAAGTCTTCTTTCAGCCATATTAAAGGAATGTCGGAGTGGTACTCAAATTAAAGCCAAGAATTCAAACATTTTTTTTTTACTTTCCTCGCGGGTAAAATATAAACTTATTGACAAAGACCGTTGATATAATTTTCCTAACTAGTTCAAAATATATTGTTAATAAGTTTGGACCAACTAAATTCGACTTCCGAGTAGTTTTGTGTATTTATTGATTCGCTTTCGGCTGAAAGAATCTTACCTTTCTGCTTGTTAGTACAGTATTACACATGAGTAAGGTTCTACTCTTACATTCACGATTACAAATACTTTAGTAAATCCTAGACGGTCATGTGAGGGTCCACATTCAATTTTTTTTTAAAGACTCGAATTGTCACAGGATAACATAGATTAATCTTAAAATTCCCAGTCTAGACAAACTCTGAAATTTGGATTCAATGAGTTGGGAATAACGAGAATTGAGTGGAAGAGGAGGAAGCCACATCAATGGGTTTCTGTGGTTGGATAGAATGATTTTGATGTTATTGACAACACGTAAATAGCTTAAAGCGAATGACAATCACTGGTGTAATTGCAACGCTCATCAATTGATTTGCCAATGTTCTTCACTGTATATTCTCATAACGGGAATAAACATAAACTGGAACATTTATAAACCTTCAGAGGTTAAAATAGCAAATACGGAGCTATGTTACATCGGAGCTTTTCTAAATAGGACCCTAATACAGTGTGTTCAGAAATATAAGCAAAACCATAACAGTTATATATATATATATATATATATATATATATATATATATTGTTACTGTGTTTAGACTATGCTTTTAAAATAACACAATTAACATACCTTTTTGTGTTCGTATGTTTTGATATGTGAGAGGTTAGACTTATTGTTTTAAGTCATGGGGGATCTTAATGTATGTAAACATTTTAAAGCTGTGAGCTCCTGCGTAGCCTATTCGGTAGCGCACTCGACTTCAGTGCGAGCGACCCCGGGTTCGATTCCCGGTGGGAGCTCAAATATTTTTCGGTGTTGACCCAGCATCGTGAGGACAATTGGGGAGTTGCTGTGAATAAAAGACAGTGGCAATCACAGTGAGAGCTTCGACTCTCCTCTCCCAACCCGTCTGGTCAGCGTGAGAGCAGTAGTCCAACTCCTCCCTTCGGGGAGAGGCCTCATCCACTAGTGGATTGAATATGGCTGTCGTTTATTTATTATTTATTTTAAAGCTGAATACTAGTAATGTCTCATAATAGCTCGCGTTATCTTTAATTATAATGAACTTCGGAAGTCATGTATATGATATGAAGCTCCTCTATTTCTAGTCAATAATGTGTTGTTCATACGTTGCATAATTGGATACAATGAGGGGGGGGGGGTATTTACCCATCTCCCTTGAGGTTAGTGTAAAGCAAGGATCGATGAATTTCAAGACAGCTCTACCTCCATATGTCTCTCTTGTATATTTTTCGTTGTAGGAAATTCCAATGCTGCTTCTACAAATGCAAAGCTGGAGAGTTCAAACTTTCGGATAAAAAAATTCATAATTTCGGGAGTTGTAATGTATACTTGCTAATATGTCATTATTATTTTTGTTCATTGTTAAAATAGCTTTCTTGTCCAAGATTTGGATATTCACTTCAACAATTAAGAGATTTCAATGACGATCAAAAATGAAATGGATAGAAGTCTAGAAATTGTTATGAACTTTCTTTTCTTAAAGTTTGAACTCTCTAACTTTGAATTTGAATGAGCAGCATTGGAATTTAGTGCAACGAAAAAAAAAAATACAGTAGAGATATAGACACCTCGGGGGAACAAAATGGTAAGCACCATAAGAAAATTTCCACATTAATCATATACTGAAAATAAAATACAATAGTGTTTAAATCTTGAAACTTTGAGCGCAACCTTTTTGCTTTTTGTATCCAACAACTACCTGTATACCTGAAAAACAAAGCTACAATTGTATTTTATTTTCAATATGCTGTGGAAATTTTCGTATGGCGCTTACTATTTTGTTCCCCCGAGGTGTTCATAGACGGAGGTAGAGATCCTTTTGACTGTAGAGATCGTTACTATACACGAACCTTTTGAATTCATAAATCGCTGTGTAACTTTAAGAGCTGACCACCTCCATCTCAACTCGGCTGCTTAGATATTCCTTCTTCATTGTAGATAATAATTGATGTTCAAAACAAAGTATTCTGTACTATTTTGACAAATCATATCTTAGAAATTAATTAAAATGAATAAGTCCTTGCTATTCTAAATTTGTGTGTTGTTTGTTATATCGAAAGATGATTTCCATGTCGTTTGTACAGAGTGTACAGAAACTCTGAAGGCTTTGAAGCAAAATAGAAAATTGCAATATTTTCTAACCTTTTGGCTCTCTTTTGTAACAAAGTATAAAAAATAATTTTCAGTATAGTTGAGACACATGTGTACTCTATACGGTTTTATTTACCAGTCATTAGGTTAGATCCTATAGCTAAATATTTCCTGGTATTTTTTTTTAAATGTTATTTTAAAAACTGGGCCATGTTTGGATGTCATTTTCTCAAAACAATGCTGTCTAATAGAAATTATTTTTCAGTATAGTTGAGAAACTAGTATGTACTAAGAACTCAGCAAGTTTCATAACCAACGACGCTTTAGTTTACGTTTTACGGCTAATTACTTCCTGCAAAGACTTGCATTCGCTAGACACTACAGAAACTACTGAATTTGACGGGAGAGGAGAGAAAAAACTATCGGTGACTGAGGCAGTCCCACCCGTCAAATTGAGTATCTGCCGTAGTGTCTAGCGCATGCATACAATGGACCTCCGCGTAACAGACACCTCTGAATAGTGGACCTGTAAATAACGGAAAGATTTTAATTCTTCGGCACAACAACATTGAATCTTATGGAACATCACTGTCTCAGTATCGGTCTTCCTTAATGACGGACACGCACACCCTGATGATGCTTCCTTTCAAAGCAAAACCCTCTCTATAACGGACAAAGTAAGCATGTGATGGTCGTCTGTACGGGTTTCTATTTCAAATATTTTCAAATGTGAATGGTCGTTTTATCGAGGAGTAGTGAAGACAAATGAAGGCTTAGCTTGTTATCCTTCGAGTAATCGCGGACCCTTAGGATGCTTGACAACAATATCAGTCAATATACACAACAATAATAACAAAAGGGAGTTATAAGAGCAACACTAATAACAAAACTCAAGAGGAAACAAGACTATTGTTGTATTTAAAAGTGTCAACATTGTTACATATACTTATAACGCTACTATCGGACTGAACTGCACTGCAGGAAAGATTTTTAATGAATGGGTGATTATAAAACTAGATAAGTTTTTAGAATATATATTACTTTCCCAACTATACTGAAAAATCATTTTTAGAGTGCTTTGTCTGTGAAAATGACATGACCGACGTTTCAAAATAACCCATTTAAAAAAAAAACATGTAGTCATTCCAAAATATTGGAATTTTATATATCTATTTTTTCTTCAAAGTTGTCATAAATTATGTACACCCTGTACAAATGACATGGGAGCAATCTTTTGACATTAGAAATCACACACAAATATCTATTATTTTTTAAAAAAAATAAACTTCTTTATGCTAATTTGCTGCTAAGATATCATTTGTCAAAGTAGTACATAAAACCTCGTTTTGAGCTTCAATAGTTATGAACAATGAATTCTATCGAGGAACATCTCTGGAGATATTGTTTCGAGGAAATAAAAAAAATATACAAGTCTCTTAAATTTCCATAAAGAGCTCTTAGAAAAAAAATCCCTTTCGGTAGGCCTACAGGCTGAGGTAGATTTCGAAGTTTCGCTGGGAGCCGGGGCTCGCCCCCCAACTTCAGTGCTTTTGAGAGGATGCGCCTCCTTTATCTTAACCAAAATCTCCCTGCAGCACTACACCACCACGGAGTACATCTTCACCCTCCCACGGTTGGCTGCGCCCCCAAAGGGAAGATTTGCCTCATTTAATGTAACCTACTCTTGGTCATACACCTTCAATGAAAATTTCGTTTCTCTACCTTCAATGATTTGGAAATTGGGTTTTTGGGGCGGCCATTTTGGATCCAAGTTGACAACTTTTTGAAAGTTTTCTTATTTTGTCGTGACCTACTTTTGATAGTACAACTTCAAGTAAAATTTCATTTATCCAGCTCAAACGGTGTGCAAAATGGGATTTTGGGCGGTCATTTTGGATCCAAGATGGCGACTTTTCTCAAATGTTGTGATATTTCCCTAAGCTACTCGTCATAATGCACCTTTATGCCAAATTTCGTATCTCTAGCTCAAACGGTGTGGAAAATGGATTTTTAGGTCCGCCATTTTGGATCCAAGATGGCGTCTTTGAACTCATTAGGTAACATTTTCATAATCAGAAAGTGACGTTGTACCTTTATGCCAAATTTGATTTCAATAGCCCCAGCGGTTTAGGCTGTGTATTCTATACAACAATGGGTTCGGCGGCCATTTTGGATCCAAGATGGCGACCGATTTTGCTCATTAACGAACTTAACCGAGCTATTAAGCCTAGAAACAACATATAAAAGTTTGGTTCAAATATCTTCAAAATTATGGCCGCTAGCGTGTTAATATATATATATATATATATATATATATATAATAAATCACAGCCATATTCAATCCACTAGTGGATGAGGCCTCTCCCCGAAGGGAGGAGTTGGTCTACTGCTCCCACGCTGACCAGACGGGTTGGGAGATATATATATATATATATATATATATATATATACACTTTCATATCGTACCGATCTCAATAGGTATATTTTCTTCGAAATCTACCTAAAATATACCGAAATCTATGACTTGATCAACATATGCCTTCCTGAATTGAGAAGGGACAAGTCAGCTATGAAAAATATTAAATTCGTTAACTAATAACTCGACGGTTGATGAAAACCACCAAATATTTTACCATTTATTTGCACATTTTAAATATATTCAGTTGAATTCTGATCAGAGAACAATGAACAACAGAACGCAAGAATATTGTTTACCCATATGCGAGCGTTAGCATAATTTGTTAAAAATAAATAGAGATAGATACAATGAAACCAATATAAATGAGGAAGGCATCTAAAGTGCAGACTAGCTATTCTGATTTCAGGGGTACATTGAGTAACTAAGTAAGGAAGCAACTGCAGAAAATGGTATACAAGAGATACTGAAACCCAATATCAAATTAGACAGTATTTTCAGTGAGAACAAGGCGTTTGAACAGGAAGGGAGAGAGGAAGGGCTTGAAAAATGAATTGCTGATGTTGGAAATTTTATGTAGGTTAAGCAGAAAGCTAAAGAAACAAGCGAGCACTACGATTCTTAACAATCGCTAAGGCTGCGACGTATCTCTTGATATAAACCTAAAAGTATTTATGATTAATTCTACTTACCAGGTGCGTAAATATGAAACCGGAATTTATGTACAGAAAAGACACAGTGGTTGGATGACAATGCTAAGAACTATTTTATTCGAATTATTGACCATCGCTAGCGATTCATTTCTGCCATCGTTCCGGCAATGTGTGGATGCCAGACAAGAAAACTGGGCCTCTTGTGCTGCAAATCAGTCATTAAGACATTTTCGTAAGATGTGAAGCGCTAGTCAGCAAGTACGTGTCCCATGAATGCAAATAAGTGAAAATCGGAAGGCACCAAGTCTGGTGAGTAATCCGCATGCGGAAGGGTATCTCAGCCAAACGTCGCAATCGTTTCCTTGACCGGTTTTGCTGAGTGGGAGGGTGCATTATCGTGAAGCACAATCACTTTGTGTAGTCTTTGGTCATATTCTGGTCGCTTTCCACGCAAAGCTTGATGCAAATCGATCATTTGTTGTTGGTAACGTTGGGTATTAACGGTTTCACCAGGTTTCAACAGTTCATAATAGATCACTCCCTTCTGATCTCACCAAACACAAAGCATTTTCTTCCGTCCATAGCGATTTGGTCTTGCAGTCGATGTTGCCGGTTCTCCTGGAGTTACCCATGATCTTTTACGTTTAGGATTCTCGAATAGATCCACTTTTCGTCACCAGTCACAATTCGATGGAGAAATGATTTCCTTTTGTACCTGGCGAGCAGAATTTCGAAAGTGGTTTTTCGGTTTTCTGCTGTCGTTCAGTCAATGCGTGTGGAACCCATTTTCCCACCTTCTGAATCTTGAAGCTTTTAAACACTACACTATGACATGAAACTTGTCTGGTTGTGAGTTGCAAATCGTTATCAGCAGTCAAACCAAGCAAGTGGTACCAAGGACGCAGTTTTACGGTAACCACAGTGACAGCTAACGCCGTCTATGCACAAATTCCGATTTCATATTTACACACCTGGTATTGCCTGTCACTAATTTCCTACCTCGTTATGCAACCTGATATAACAGAACTGTTACGCTAGGTAACGTACGTGTACAGGATATATTTATTAACGTGGGCATAGCGGGAATTATTAGGTATATCATTAGCTCGTTCATTATTAGCAATAGATCGCGCAGGGCTATGGAGGGTCCTAAGAATTAGTGTAAGAATTGAATTGAATTTCATTTATGGCCTTTAGGCATTTAAGGCTCAGGCCCGGATAGGGGAGGGAAATGGATGCGGGAAGGTGTCATCACAGCATTTGTCTGTGGTGTGACTGAGGAAAAATTCTGGTAAAGCTCAGTCAGAATGATCAGCCGGTGGGATCGAACCCACGGACCCCCCGAATGCTATGCCAATGCTCTACTATTGAGCATCGTCGGCTCCGTTACTAGTGTAAGCTAATACGTAAGGTATAGTGAGAAAAAGAAAGAAAATTCAGAACTAGTACAACATGTAATTATATATACAGAAAAGACGTTAAATAGGTTACAAAAGAGGACGCAGAATGAAATAATTTTGTGGAAAACAGCTTATAAAGGAAGAAGTATTGAAGAGCAGAAAACGTAATGAGAAGAATAGGGACAGTTAATACAAATGGTAGGGAAACGAAACATATTTTGTTTTTAGCAATTTGGGCCACAAGTGTGTTTTTCCTGTAAAATCCGTATGTACAGCAGAATATGGTCCAACGAGTGCGGTAAATATCTAACAAAATAAACCAAATTGAAGTGAGTATTAATTTATTTTCTAGTAGGTAAACAATGACCGCCTGAGAGGATCTCTTGTAGCACGCATATATCATGCTGAGCTTATTATTTTTAAAAAAATCACTCTGTAGTGTACTAATCAATCTTAGTGAGTGGTCTATGAAAAGTTGCTTTCAATACAACTCGTATATATATATATATATATATATATATATATATA
>JAGDQP010015828.1:0-10380 GCA_022664845.1 Lepisma saccharinum | reverse complement strand
ATATATATATATATATATATATATATATATATATATATATATATACACGTTTAGGAATAGAATGCTCTTCCAGAAACTTCTCCATTAACTCCTAAAACTTGGAACGATGACCGGAAACAAACCATAAAGGCTTCCAGCGTATATCTTGAGATAGACCCATCTTCTATCTACAGAACAATGCTTTGAATCGATATATATGATACTCAAATGTACGGGCTTAGCATTAAAAGAGCAGCCTACCTTAAAATATTATCTATGACAGTGAAGGGCAAGCTTCAGAATCTGCCAAGGCTGAAGGCCAAATCCATAAATCACAAAAGCTCGCCAACTTATGACTACTACTCTTCCTCCCTCTTTCTTTCTTCTCTCGCTCCCCCTCTCTCTCTCTCTCTCTTTCTTTCTCGCTTTCTCTTTGTCTTTCGTTCTATGATAAATAGAGAAATAGCGGTCGTTCATTACCAAGCCCATCTATTTTCATTCTTCTTTCGCTATCTCTTATGGAAGTGTTAGTTCTTTCTCCCAGAATAGCTGATTTCCTATTGAAACGAAAGCGTTGGGCAGAATTGCATTAATTAAGTATGGGAAAGGTGAAGCTCAGTTTCTTGTGCCTACGTTATATAGACATCATTGCTTGTATTTAAATTTTTCTTTGCTCAAATGAAATACATTTTAAACTGGGAGAAAAAAGAAATAAGAATGAAAAAGGAAGAGCCAAATAAAAACTGAAGTTCGAAAAATTAAATCAAACTTTATTTTCTTGTTCCGCTAATTTCAACAAAATTATATTATTCAATTTTTTAGGATAATTAGACTTGTAAACAAACATTTGGCATAAAATAATTTATCAGAACAGGTAATAGGACAGGTGTTTTGTGTTCAGGAAACGAACTTCAGGGTTCTTTTCATACTAATTTTGAAAGGCCTGTTTCCTGTAACTTTGCTAATCATATGATCTGTGCTCTGGAGTTTGTTTTCCTTGGTTTTCTGGAGAAAACACGGGTCTACTGAAAAAAACAAATGTCATCCGACCTTATTCCACTAAGGTGCAGAATTATCAATACCACAATAATCAAATCTATGTCTGAAATTATATTAAACTGTGTATTGTAAACATGTAGTTAATTAAAACTTCAAAATTTAAATATTGTAATCATCTTACGAGCACAAATCCATGCATGAGAAATGAAATTAAAAGGAGGGATCTGCTGATTATTCGAAATTATCGTCCAGGGATTTACTAGGTGTGAAACTAGGTAACGTGTGGTCCTAATGTAAAATTCTAAGTTTTAATTCCGGATTATCTCAATTAGAGAGCTCGACTGAACCGTCATTCTTCATATTAACAACAGTAAACACTAAAAGAGCCATAGATGTTCTTAAATTGTAGCTGTTTTCTTGTGTACAGCCTTACTATCTGTTTGATAACCGATATGGCTTATACAATACCTACTCATTTGTAATTCAATCGGTCAACGTTAAAGCGAGGAAAGTGCAAATTCCTTTTAATAGCATGTGTACCTCCTTTTTACATTGACTGATTCAGTTGTTACATAACTTGAGTTGCCCTTTAAGACAATTGAAATTGTATTTTAGACCTTAAATGAAATGTAATGTAATATTTATTAGAGTGCTATGAACAGCTACAGGTATTACTGGTTGCAAATAGAGCACTGGTCAAGAAATAAACATGATTTACAGTACAAGCACAGAACAAATAGAACAAAATCACAAAGTTGACAAAAAATAAAACATCATAAAAATGTCAGCAAGCTTATTATAGAGTGATCAATTGCTCTAATGACGAATTAGTCTTTTAATCAGTTTCTGTCTCTTGTTAGAAAGAGAGAGTAGATTAAAATGTCCCGTTTGGTACAAGGGTACACAAAAGTTTAAGTTTCTTACAACATATTCACTTTGCACTTCATTTGGAAGGATTTTATCCAAGAACTTCTTATCAATATCGTCTCTTCTCTTAGCCAGAGTTTCAATGTTAAAATAATTACATCAATGAGTTTAGTTATACTTAAAATAAGGTAGTTTAAACTTATAACATAGAAGTCGGAGGAAGCATCTTTGTATGGCCTCAACCTTATCTATTGAAGTTTTCGTAAGATCATTAACACATTTGAGGCGTATTCAAGTTTGGTTCTTATTAAAATTTTAAATAAAATATTGATGTGTTTAAATCATTAAACTGATTCCATTTATTAATAATAAAACCAATAGTTTTTTTCTACATTCGATGGATAGATGTTTATTAAAGTTCAATTTGGAATCGAAGATGATACCGAGATCTTTGACTGTGTCTACTTTCGTAATTGTATTATTATTAACCTTATATGTGCTGACATAATATTGGACTTTGTTGGTTTAACTTACAACTTCTGTTTTCTGAGAACTGGCTGACATTTTGTTTCTAGCCCACCACTGTTCTATACGATTAATATTTAATTGCAGGAATTTATTATCAACACTGTTATTAACTTAAATAATAATAATAGGGTTTTTAGACACTGCTCAACTATAGGGTTTTTAGACAACTATCCTGTTTGCCAGATTTTAACAAGCTACGGATATGGATCTCCAAAATTTATAAAATCGATTACCATCGTAAATCTATCATAGAAAAGTATCTATCTCCTGTGCAATGCATGGAGATATGGAGGTAAGACATCACATTTTCGACCATCAGCATGAAATGAGATTTGGGTGGTCAGTCCCACGTTCGGCTGGCTTTACCTCCCAAGGTGACCAGGAACACCAAGGACACTCTGACACTCAATTTGATAGGCACCTCAGAGCGCCAGGCACGGGAGCACTGAAAAAAAAGTCTCCAGCATTCTGGTGAGTTTGAACCCGAGTTGCCCGATAGGTAGTCAGACACGCTAATACCTCAGCTTCAGAGACTCCGCAGAGGTGAGAAAATAGGAGAAAAATCTGCAAACATCATAAGTAGCATAGTTTTTGTGAGTACAATTTTATTTAGCCTTGACTGTTATAAAGGTTTATAGACCATAAAAGCAAAGCTTGACACGATAAACTTGTAAATATTAAATGTTATGTAATATCAGACGATTTGCGTTGCCAAAGCTTTTGCAACCTTTCGTTGGTAATTACGACAAGTAATTCCCGAGTAATTTTAATATGAGGGAGGAAGCAAAGTTTTATTTTTGAGAGATAAAAAATGATTTATCCGTATCTCTAAAATGAATGCAGCTGTGATTAATGCTTGAATCTAAAATATTTTTAGATGTAGTGCAAACTGGTATTAAACACACTTCATTACATAAAATTACTATTTTTAATTTAAATTCATCAGATCAACTTTCCACAATCTGGGTATTAATAATACGGATCGTTATTAATAACTCGGATCGTTTATAACCGTGGGTATTAATAATACGTTAGATCGTGTTAGGTTATCTACACGTTAAGTTAAATTACCACTAGCAATGCCAACTACAAAATATAGCTAGGTCAACTTGTATTAAATTCCAATATTAATAGAAACTGGTATTGTATACATAATTTTAGTTTGATTTTATCTGCTATCGTCAGAATGATTCATGTACAGCATATGATCAGTGTATTTAAAAATTCTAATTAGAGTTTGAGGCGCTTTATATTCCACAGACCTATGGCTTCAGAGAGACTGCAAGGCAAAGAGCGCTGAGAGAGTGAAAACATACTGTTTTTATTCCTTTATTCCTCAAGGCTACTTACAACCGTTCGAAGCCTAATGTATTTCAAGTTTGACATTTTAATATACATCGAGTGACATGAAAATAGTTTTACTTGTCAGGTGCAGAAGGCATTTTAAAAAAACACGATATATAAAAGAGCTATTTCTTTCTTCTTGGTTCCCACAGCGACGTAGAATTGATAATCTTTTACAAGGAACATGTCGATTTTTTCAGATAGTTTTCAAGTGTTTTAATAGAAGTGAATTTACAGGATCCTTTTTTATTGTTTCTCCAGGAAAAATATGTTCCATTGGAAAATCTCTCTTTGACAATGTGTTTCCATTGAATTGTACATGCTATGTATAAAAACGAAGCTTTGAGGTTAAGATAATGGAATTTGTTTACATATCATCATGCGCACAGTTTTCCCAAAGGCACGAATGTTCAATGGAATAACATTGCTAAGGGATCTAATTAGGTATAGTCGTGGATAAAACACAGTTTTCGTTTTACGATTTACCAAGAAACTGTCTGAAAGGGACAATCAAATTACCTGACGAGGTTCAGCATATCTCAGAATATACACACTAATATTTTAATACAAAATTGTGCTGATCGTGGTACAAGATAATCAAAAATGTTTTGGCCGTTCTAGAGCAGTGATAATCAAAGAGCAATACAGTGGACGGTACCTACGTTTAGGTTTCGAAGTAAGCTCCATCAGCATCCAACACCTTTTGCCAACGTTCCTGCAGCTGCACAATATCCTGGTGATAAAAGTGGACGGTCTTCGAGGCAAAGAAGGCCGTGAGTGCGTTCCGCAGGTCTCCCTCATTGGCGAAGGATATTCCACTGAGGTGGTTGTCGAGGGAATGAAACAGGTGGTAATCTGTTGGCGCAAGACCCTGTGAATATGGTAAATGATACAGTGTCTCCCAGCCAAGTTGCTGAAGGGTCTCCCGGGTCCTCTTTGCCAATTGTGGCTTGAAATTGTCGTGCAGGTCCAGCATACCCTTTTGATTCACCAATGCCGGCTCCTTCTGCCACAATGCACGGTGTCCCCTTGCAACTGTTATGAGTAGAGGTCAGCAGTGATGCTCTGACCAGGTGGAAGGAGCTCGTAATGCACCACTTGGCGACAGGTCCACCATACAGAGAGCATAACCTTTCGCGGGTGCAGAGGTGGTCTTGAGGAACAGGGTCACGTGGTGACAATCAATGTCTGGTACGCTTGGGAGTGCCATAGAGGACCCACTTCTCGTCATCAGTGAGCAAGCGATCAAATATGGGCGTGTGCAGGTGCCGAGTGAGCAAGGAAAAACAGACTGTCACTCATTGTTCCTTGTTGGCTTACAGCAATGTGTGGGTTACGCACTTGCTTAACCTGTATGACTTTCCTATCCCATGCAGGTGCAGTCTGACTGTTTCAGTGGAAACCTGGAACCTTTCTGGAAGTTCTTCACATGTTAGACCACTGTCCTCCTCGATGGTTGCTTTCAGGGCATCGTCATCCAACACATGTGTTCGTCCACTGCGAGGTTCATCAGCAAGGCTCATATCTCCCGAACGGAATTTCTGGAACCAATGCCTAGCGCTGCGTTCGTTCACGGCATTCTCACCAACTGCCTGGCATATGCGGCAGCTGACAGACCCACTTCAAAGTCATACAACAAACACAGGCGAACAAACTGCTTCGATACATCAATTTTCCTTTTACACTGGACGAGTTATGATTGCTGTGCGTGAGCACCGTGCCTGTATTACTGAAGGTCGATGGTCTAACTCCGAATTGCTTGGTAGGGACGTGCGTCACTTCGTTTCCTCTCTGTGAGATGACTAATGGGACGTGAAAAACGGCAAAACCTTTTTTAGTTACTATGTAAAAAGAAGAGACATGAAAGACGAAATGGATTTCACATAATATGGCAACATTTAATTGCCGTCATGTTGTGTTTTCGATATCTTGTATCATTATCGAGATTAGGGAATTTCCAAAATGTTGACAACTTGGCCCCCACCACGGTCCTTGAGTTATAAACTTTCGTTCACAAGTTATTTATGCTATTAACGGACAGGATGTTTCATAAGGGGTGAAAATTAATTTATTTTTTCGACATTCCTTGAGATTTTTTTAAAATTGTTTTATTTATAGCTTTGTCAATTTGTAAATATTGTTAATATTTGTTAGTGTAAACAGAGTTGCTTTCCCTTAACAGTATGGAATGTGCTGGTTATGTGGTGTCATGGAAATTACGTCCGTGTACGGAGATTTTTTTCAGATTTGGACAATACCGGCAGTGTGTGGACGTATGGAACATTCCTGATCCGGAGAATCCGGGAAGTTTGGTCAGGTAGCGAAAAGTGTATGTACGTCCTCCCATATCCCGCTCTAAGCCGTAGATGTCTGCATGACAAATAAAATTCAAATTCAAATTCTACCTAAACATTTGCGTTTCAAGCTCCTAGCCACACATATAGTCAACCAAATGAATGTTACAAACGTCTTTATTGTCACGGCATTTCTCTAGCCGCTTATTGGTGCATTTCTATCCTAACATTAGCTGCGGAAGAAAGACGCGTCAGTGTAAACTTTACGAAAATAAAAATTTCATTATTCACCGTGATTTGAAATTAAAACTTCATAAAGGCAATAAATCTCACTGTCAATGAGATTCCATCTTGTCAAACCATACGTGTAAAAGTTAAGCTCACGTAAAAAATAAATTAACATATTTTGTTTCAAATGTTATTTACGAATTTAGTAGTAATAACTTTCATACTAATGGTCGTTTGTAAAGTATATTCTGAGTATGATGGACAATTTCTAAAGGCTCTTGATTTTTGCCTTATAGTATCTGATGATTTGTTTTCTAAAGTCTGGAGGTTTCTCGTGGCTTTCTCTTTCAGCTGCAGTAGTAGAAATGTATTTGCAGTAACGAAATACAGATGAACGAAACTGAGATACTAGAAGTGATTCACTAGTCGGAGCTGAACTGTAACTTTAACCTTGTAATGGTGCAGCTTTAGCTCCAAGCTCCCCTATATTAGATTGCACTAGTTTTAATTGCGTTAGGTCAAGCTTCACTAGGTTTGATTACCTTAAGTCAAGCTTCACTACATTTGATTGTGTTACGTTAGGTCAGACTATTGGGTTATGCATTTTAAACAAAAGCCCTAATGTCTAAATGGAAGTCTAACTATCTTTACGTTTGTAAAGATATTTCTATTACGTTTGCAAAGATATTTCTATTAAAACAATGTTATGTTTCTGAGCAAACAATGTTTATATTTTATACATTTATCGAAAGATTATTAAATTGGGAAATCATTATGTCTTAACGATATCAAATGCAAATGTCCAAAATCAGATATAAACAAAACCAGCTCTGTGAAAAGCTATGCAATTTGTAAATCAAAATGTTAATTATGTTTGAGCAATGTTATCTTTAATTGCCGACAAAATATTCTTTATACGAGTGAAAATTAGTTGACAAATCACAAATTGAAGTTGATATGTTGTAGTTGGTGAAATGATTTTGTACTGGTTTGTGTCACTGCTTTCCCTTGTAAATTTATTGTGTCAAGTAGTCAGCGATTGGAAGTTAAATGTTAGGCCGTAGTGATAACAGTGATGAGACAGTAACCGACAGATGGCGGGGCTAAATGCTCGTCTAAAGTAAGATGAACTTTGAATTGAAAATATTTCTTTGGGAGAATGATTTTTGCATCGTAAACAAATTCAATAATGATTGTGTAATGTAGTTTGCCATGAGACATGGTTTATTAGGACTTTCACTCATGATGAAAGATACTGTTTATAAAGACAAAAGTTGTATAGTGTACATAGGGTGGATATTACATCATAGTAGGGATTCACATGAAGATTTTTTATTTGATATATCGTATTAAGTTATAATTAAACGTCTTCAAACTTTTACCTGACTTTGAGTTGGGTTCTACACCACTGGAGTGTAACACTCCTGTCTGGCTGGTATGCTATCGTCAACCCGAAATTATTCTTAGAGGGAAACCTATCTTCTGTACACTAGATGATCCGTTATATTCAGGCCCGAATCCAGAATAAAAGCCTGAGATATATTAGAAAGAGTTTCATGAATATATGAATATAATCATGGCTGAGAGAGAGAGAGGAACGTAGTAACGTAGTATTTATAATCTGTCCATAAAGATATGATAGAAACATTCCACAAATATACCTCTACTTCTGCAGCAACTCAAAGAAGAGAAAAAACTGAAGCCAGAAAAGGGTTCTACAATTAAGTATGCAAACGATGAAGTTCTAAGCACCTGGCTAGGACAGAACGTTTCAAACAACCCTCGTACTTAGTGTACAGTTCTGCCAACATGCAACCAGCAACGTTAAAAGGTTCACCTGACGTTGGTTGATGTCAGTTGGCGAACTATAGAACTAGTTTGCCAATGCTGTTCCAACCGTTTGTGCTGTTAGAGGATCCATACAACTTAATACCTAACAATTACAATAAGATTGCTTGTGTTCCTCACTACTGGTACCAAAACTATTATTATTTAGTGGATGTCGATAAGTGAAGTTCTTTGGAAAGTTTTTCCTGCTTTGCTACCACATCGTAACTTTAGACAGTTTCCGGTCATAAATTTTCTTTATACCGTAGAGTGCCATTGATTCCACAAGTGTTGTTACGACTCTTTAATGTGTTCCACGACACACACAGTTAACTTTTATGGTTATTGGGATATTTCACGTGGAAACCAAAGCAGACACTTTCTGGGAACGTAGTAGTAGCTTAAAATGTCCAGATCGAAAAATGTAGCAACCATGTTTCTTTCCAAGGATAACTAAAATTTGTCGTTCCCAAAGAGAGTATTTCTCTGGAAACAACGATAAATAAATGAAGTCACGTAATTGTTAAACATTGCTTGTACTACATCTTATGTTCAAGATAATGTATGATTGTTGCAATTAAATATCTATCACATTAAATTGTGTTCCATGGTAAATTTTGGAAGTCCTTGAAACAAGGCTTTTAGGTACAACAGTTGAAGTGAGAATCAGTTAGTTAAAAAGATATTATTATACAGAAACATGATTTTGGTATGATTTTGAACACATTAAGTTGATATTTTCCGTAGTTCACATTATCTTGAGTACATTTTCAGATCATTTTTAGTACATATTCCACTATTAAATAAAATGTGTGTGCATGAATCGCGGATCAGAACACCATAGGTTCATATATTGTGCACTAAAATGTGGTGTAGTTCATATTAAATTTCACAAAAAGGTGAAATATGCACTAAAACCGTAGTAAATCTGGAAGATATTGTGAACCATTTTCGAGATATATTGTGTACTTTAAATGTAGTTTGATTTTCATCGTACCCATTGGAGACCCAAAAAAGACAGATTAGAAAAAGTCACTTTAGTTTTCCCCATATACAAACATCTAGTGTAAATTACGGCTTCATGCATGTACCGTGCTTCAACAAAACGTTGGCAGGGATTAGATGACTGCCACGCCCCATAGGTCTATGTAGCATTGACCAAAATGATAATTGGTGTGCACAAAGGCTAAAATACGAATAAATGATATTTCTAATATAAGCAGTAATGTGTTAATATTTCTAACGTAAATTAACCTAACTTTAAATTACCTGTAGTCAGTTATGTACGAGGGGTCATCCGGTTCAAATGTGAATATGTTAGGCGCTTCCCAACCATGGGCCTTAATATTCTTCAGTAAATATTATTGTTCGTCTCGCATTTTAAATAGCGATCTTTAATTTTCCTTTGTAAAGTGCGCCTCTGTGAAATTTGTTCCCCTCGTCCCGGGCCTAGTGGTAAACCCGGCCCTTCTTTCTGAGATAGATTTGAGACCGAAATGCATGTGATATATGGTGCACATGGTTAGTTGGTTGCTCAGATTAAGGACGTCTGTTCCTGCGACATCAGCACACGCTGGTACTAAGGAAGTATTTTGAAGTTGAAGAAATTACTTTTCAATATAACATCATTACGCCAGTAATTGAGATCCGAACATAGATTAGCTTAACAATCTTATACAACAGGAAATAAATATCGTACTTTGGCTGCTTAGCTAATGATTGATAGTGAAATAACTACGCTAAAAATAAATTATTTAAATAATTATTGCTTCAGACCACTGAGGCTGTTGTATCTGAAACCTTGTACAATTTGAATACACATTGGGATCGAAACAAATAGTTATTGTGAGTTTTGTATTTATCTTTATTTACACGTTTTCTAAGAAAAATAAAACAAAAATAGAATATTATATCCATTTCACTCATGTGAGAAACACTTTCTGTTATTGTAATACAGAAAACGGATCGGATGATGGGTGGAATTGATTTCGCGTCGTTTGCAGAAACGTGTAAGATAAAACAATGTTACCGTTAAATGAGTCGCTTGTTAGTAAACAATGGGTTAAAGTGTTGTGTGAGACCCATTTGTTAAAGATTCAATATTTCTCCAAGTATCGAAAATATTAAATTCATTTTAGGAAAAAAGGACGTTTATGTTTGTTCCCACACATTGTAGCAAACAACTTCTCTTGTGAATGAAAACAGAAGCAATAATTTTGCGTAATATCTTGTCAAAGATTAGTTTATTTGTATTCTTATTATCATTATACGTTTAGCTAGATTTATGGTTATAATAGAATGAGTGAAAAAAAAA
>JAGDQP010015827.1:0-41824 GCA_022664845.1 Lepisma saccharinum | reverse complement strand
CTGGAATATGGCGTCATTGTCCGGGAACAACATCCGGACCATAGGATGCAAGTGGTCTCCTAAAATTGCGACATAATCGTTGGCAGTGATGCGTCCGCGAAGTGTGACCACAGGACCCAATGAAAACCATGATATTGCGGCCCACAGCATCACCGTGCCGCCGCCATGTTTCACAGTTGGGCGGAGACACTGCAGATCATACGCTTCTTTGGGCGTTCTCCACACATAAACACGGCCCGTGGTTTGGAATAGGGTGAATGGTGACTCATCCGACCATACCACACGTTTCCAGTCGTCAACGGTCCAAGTTGCATGGTCGCGGCACCATTTGCGGCGTGCTAAAGCGTTCTGGTCCCTGATGAGAGGTTTGGCCCGTGCAACACGACCCCGTAAGTTCATGTCATGTAATTCGCGGCGGACTGTGATTGTCAAAACAGGTTTGGGGAGGTGCTGATTGAGTTCCTCCGTCACTTGCGCCGGAGTGCCACGACGGTTCCGCGTGACAATGCGCTTTAATACCCGGCGTGCCCTGTCACTGATGCTTTTCTTCCGCCCACTGTTCCGCTTCCCCGATGTGGTTTTCCCGTGTGTTGTGTAGGCCATCATCACCTTCGACACTGTCCCTGGCGACACACCTAACACACTAGCCACTGCCGTCACACTCACTCCACATAACCGCGCACCAACAATTTGCCCTCTTTGAAACTCTGAGAGGTCTCCCATTTTACACTACCTCCGTCTGCTGCAGCCACAGCACACTCCTGTTCCACGACGCCTGACGTAGTATGGAGACCGACCTAACACACCACCACCAGCAGTCCGGCACTGCCGTCGCCACGACACCACTGCCAACCCATACATCTGACGTGTTGCCAACTACAGGTGTTTCCATTATTCTGTATATTTATTATGAGTTTTGAAAAATGAAGTCCATTGAGGTGAAAATTCAATCATCATTGGACGCTACTACGGTAAGAATTCTTTGTTTTAAAATTAGCCGATAACGTTAATATATAGTTGCGGGAAATTCCGGCTCTGAACAGGTAATTTTAAGCCTTCTTCGGGGAACTTTTCAACTGTTGCAGAATATGCTCAGAAACCGGATGATCAACCTCCTTGTTCAACGTCGCACTGACTTCAAATGCACGATGTAAATTCGATATTTTTTGAAACTAAACTATTCATTATTTGAACTTATTTTTAATGCCTTTAGGCAACTTTGGCTCACGCTGAGTGGATGATGATGGAAGAATGAGTAAAACGAAGAAAGTGGGAGGATACGGGTGTACCCAAAGTATACTCGATGTTTGTCCACCACGAAGCCCATATGGCACTAACCGGGATCGAACCGACGACCACACACACCAGAGGTGAGTGCTCTAAAACTGTCACTGCGACACATCCATGTCTCGTGTAGTCTGGGTAATAACTTTGTTGTACCTTGATCAGCATGATGTAATCCCTTACATTTTATTTTTGGGTAGCATGATATGCTGTAATATGCTCACAAGTATTTACATTTATTTACTTCCTTTATGTTCCCATTCTTAATTGTTATGTATCTATTTCTTTCATTCTCAGTGTTTCGGCTTGTTATAATGTATTTTGTTTTCTCTATGTTTTCCTGTAGACATATCGCAAACTTTTACTAAGACATTGGTGTTATTTTGTAGTACATTTGTATCGTTCCCTATTAAATCTAGTTCATCCGCGTACACGAACGTTAATTCAAGCCATTCAACGTCAGTTCCTTTCTGTCCTCTTTTGTTTTCAGAATCGCATATTCTAACACAAAGTTAAACAGTGGTAATGACAAGGCATCACCTTGTTTCAATCCGTTGCGAATCTCGAAACCATCTAACATGTTAATATTGTATTACCTACTCGTACTATGCTTATTGGGTCACTGAGATACGATAGAAAAAATAATATCCTAAAATGGCTTAAACAAACTATTTATCAACTCCAGAACAATGTTTATAAACTCTGGAGCCTAGCTATCACTAATCACTGCTGTGAACGGTTTAGCTGCAAAGTTGTTAAAACAGTCCTGCAAACAGAATGTTATTACATGGCGCCCTCGTCTCCAAAAGGTCATTAGTAAAACCTACAATAGACTAAATCTACTCAAACGACTATCAGGCACCACTTGGGGGGTCTTGAACCACACACTGTAATTAATACATATAAAGCATTCCTCCGACCTGTTCTTACTTATGGATTCACAGTCTGGATTGCCGCTAAGGAAAGCTTTTACAAGAAACTTCAAATACTGGAACGACATACACTACGCATTGCTTACAGAGTGAAACTACCCAGTCCGATTCAAGACTTATATGACCGCATCTCTTTCCCTCACCTACTATTACATTTAGAAGATCTGCGAATCAAATACTTTCACAAACGTCTCGAAATGAACCATCTTCTCTTCCATGATATACATTCTCACGAAATACACCATACGCCAGAACAACATGCACATACAGCCCTCCCCCTGCTTTTCACTTTATACCAATATAAAATCACACCAAATCATCCAGACTTTGCGCTTGCTTCAGCACACAACATACCAGATATACATCATTATCTTGTACCTTCATCCGTTGCACTGTGATCATAAATGTACTAACAGGGCTACCTGTGTATCATATTGTCCAGAGCCGCTCCTGGACAAGAGAAAACTATCATCCGTCTCTAAATGTACTGAAGTGTTGTGACGTGTAACGCACCCCATATTCATCTCTCATCCCATAATCATAAAATAAACCTATATATATATATAGTATGATTATGAGCAAAGCTCATAATGGCCAATGATAAATTATGATTAGAATAAATAAATAAACTTATAAGTACATCTCTCCCTGTAACCAAAAATCCCTTCCCTAAATAGAGGGTTCAGCCCTCTGGTGGGTCCTAGCTGCGGCTAGGTAATAATAATAATAAAAAAGAATGTTATTATTGTTAATTTTAATAATTCGAACACAATGCTTTCATGCTTTCCAAAAAACAATACATCCAACCACAACCAACAACTTATCAATCCCAAAAAACGTTTATAAATCGGGTACCTAGGCTATAAATACTGCTGCGAAAAGTGAGGTAATCTTTTTTTTTTCAATTGCTAGCCGAAGCTAGCACCCCCAAAGGGCTACACCCTTTACTTGGGAAGAGAAGATAGAAGGAAGTGTGAGGATTGAGTAACGTTGGATGGGCGAAGAGGTTTTGTTTATCTTATTACTTTATTGTTTAATAGACTGGATTGGACATTATGAGTTTTCTCATAATCATTCATATAGGATGGGTACCTTATTTCCTAATGATGATAGCTGATGAGATGGAAGCGAGGTGCGGAAAGACGCCACAACACTTTGGCACACTGAAGACAAATGATTGATGTTCTGCTCGTCTACGGGCAACTCTAGACGGTTATGGAGACAGATGAGCCCTTGCGTTCGAAATGACCACTGTGCAGTTGATGAAGGCGCAATGTAATGAGGGATGTTGTCGACGGTGTAATCTATAATCTGTGCTAAGTCTGGGTGGTTTGGTGGTATTACTTTTCGGTAGAGAGTAAATAGTAGGGAGAGTGGTGTGTAAGCGTGATGAGGTGGTGTGTTGCTGTGTTCATGCGAGAGGAGTATGTCATAGAAAAGTGTGTGGTTGGTTTTGTATCTATTTTGGATGTATTTGGTGCGAAGTGTTTCTAGGTGTAGAAGAAGATGTGGGAAGGTAATACGGTTGTATAATTCTTGGGTTGGGCTAGGTAGTTTTATTCTATATGCTGTGCGTAGTGTGTTTCTCTCGAGAATCTGAAGTTGACGGTATATGCGGTGGACGGCTGCTATCCAGGCGGTCAGTCCATAGGTTAGAACTAGGCGAAGGAATACTTTATATGTGTTAATAACGGTTTGTGATTTGAGCCCCCAAGTGGTTCCTGTTAGTCTTTTGAGGAGGTTGAGGCGGTTTTCGGCTTTGTTGACAATTTTCTGTAGGTATGGTCTCCACGTTAACTGATGATCAATTACAAGGCCAAGATATGTGACAGTTTTTGAAGGTTTTATGGTTTCCTTTTGAATATTGAGGTTGAGATTAGAAGGGTTTCGTTGGATACGGGAGCGGCATTTTGGTGGTATGAAGATTATGGCTTGAGTTTTGGATGAATTAATGGTGAGTCCCCACTTACTGCACCAGGATAAAATGATTTGAATAGCTTCAGTCAGAGTCTTATTGATGTTTTGAATGGTTTTACTTAGGGCTAGGAAAGCTGTATCGTCAACATATTGAAAGATATGTATATTAGGCGGTAGCTGTGGGAAGTCTGCAGCGATATAAGAGTGGAGACAGTACGGAACCTTGTGGTACACAACACTGTAAGAAGATAGGATGGGACTTGCTGGAGTTGATTATGATATATGCGATGCGATTTGTTAGAAAATGTAGAATGAGTCGGATATAGGTGATGGGAAGTTGAAAGTTGTAAAGTTTGTGTAGAAGGGCCTGATGCCAGACTTTGTCAAATGCTTTTTCGAGATCGAAAAGAAGGAGGCATGAAGGACGAGAGGTATTTTAATGGTTTGTTATGGTATTGATGAGACGGAGAAGTTGGTCATTGATACTAAAGTGAGGACGGAAGCCTGCTTGATATATTGGTAAAATATTATTTTGGTCTAGATGGGAGTGAAGTCGTTTAACTAGGATTTTTTCTAAGGTTTTGCTAAGGACAGAGGTGAGTTGTATGGATCGGTATGAAGATAAGTTGTGGAGTGGTTTGTCAGGTTTGGGAAACATAAGGGTTTTTGGAGATTTCCATGGGAGTGGAAAGAAGTCAGTGCGAAGGATGAATGTGTAGATTGTGGCTAATAGTGTTAGGAGAGTGATGGGTCCTTCTTTAAGATGATGGTATGTGATAGTGTCAATGCCGGGTGCGGTAGTTCGTTTGTGTGCGATTGTCTATTATTTCGTCAAGGGTGATAGGTGCAGTAAGTGGATGATCTGGGAGTTGATGATTAGTGTCGGGTTGTAGATGTGGAGAGTCTATATTTAATCTGTCTGCAGGATGTCTTCGAAATGGATTGAAAGGTGGTGATGGTGTGAAAATTTCCTGCAAGTAGTCAGCAAATGCGTCTGCTTTATCGTTATCTGTATGTAGAGTTTGGTTGTGTTGCGCAATAGGATACGTTGTTTTGGAATATTTCCCATTAAGCTGGTTGAATTTTTTCCAATATTTAGTAGGGTGCGATGTATCCGCTAATTTCTTGCATGTTCGAACCCATTGTCTTAGTTTGTATGCTTTTATGTAATTATGGACTTCCGCTGGAGTTGACGATGTAAACGAAGTGATTCAGGGTTGCCAGTTCTTTGGTAGTCTCGGTAGAAGTTGCGGGATCTTTGAATCATTGGTAGATACTGAGGCGGAAGGTTAGGTCTATGTGGGTATAGGGTGGTTTTGGGTATATGGTTTTCGGAAGCCTGTTTGATGGTGTTTGTGAGGGTGTCGATCGATTCAAATAGCTCTGTCTCTGTTGTTGGGAGTTCTATACGTTCTGTGTGAAGTTGGATGTATTGCCTGTATTCCGTCCAGTTTGCTTTGTCGAATCTAAGAATTTGACGGGGAGGGGTAGTTCGTGGGATGTTGGGTTGATGTCGAATTTGAAGGGAGAGTGTAATAGGGGCATGGCCGTTGCCGAGAAGATCTAAGACGTCTGTTGTGCACCTATTGAGAAGATTAGTAGAAGTTATGACAATTTCAGGAATGGTATTTGATATCGGGCGAGTATGTTCAGGCAGTCGATGTATAGTGCCAGTTGTTTGATATTCAATAAAATCTTGAAAATCTGTTCTTCCTGTCAGAGCGACTGTGAATGTTGATGTAAGCCATAATGAGATAGTTACTGAAAGTGTTGGAAACGTATGGAAAAAACTTTTTTGGTATAGGATGTCCAGGGCGAACGTAAATGGTGGTTATTGTAATTTAAAGCTGAGGAAAATATAGTGTGATGATAAGATGTTCGGGTACTTGTAAGAGAGGTGAGTATTGGCGATAAGCGATATGGGGAGAGAAACCAATTGCGGTGCCACCACTGGCCCCTTGAGTTGGTAGTTGGTTGTCTTGTCTTAGTAGTGTGTAGCCAGGTATTTTACATGAAGTGGTTGATTTGAGGTGCGTTTCATTCAGGAGAAATGCTTTAATGCGTTCTTCGAGCAGAAGTTGTTCAAAGAGTATTTTATGCTGTTGAAGTGAACGGATGTTCAGAAACAAGAACGTAAGGGCCATAAAATAGACTATTTGATGGAAGTTTGATGGAGGTTTATACTTCCGTTTCAAGCGTTGCTGCATAACAGTGTACATACGGACCTGAGTATGTGGCGTTGAAGTTTACATGCAGAGTTGTACGAGCAGCATATTGGATCTGTTGAAGTTAATTCTGTCTTTGAAATGGATGAATATTTTGAAGTGCTACAGTAATGAAAGTGAGTAGTTGATCAATTGTGATTGGTTGATATACAGATCTTATGATGGGTGTGTCTGGCGGTTTAGTTGTTGTTACTATGAGTTCTGGTTTGCTTGGCTCTGCGGCCGGTCGTGCTTTGCATCCGTAGCTAAAAGTCGGATGTGCCTCGTTACAAGTGTTGCATTTTGGTGGTTGTTGTAGGTTGGTGCATGATTTTGTACTATGTGGGCCTGAACAATATCCGCATTTCATGTTATTGGGGCATTTGGAAGGTGTTGATTGTAAATTTGACATTTCTCGCATCTGACTGGCATTGGAGGTGTGGTATGTGAGGGTTCTATCCGGTATCGTCTTTTGTATATGAATGCCCCGTTTGCTAAAAGGTCATCGATTGTCGCTTGACTGTTGGTAAGAACGCGTACCTTATATGTTGGATCGCCCTGTTTAGTTTAAATGCGTATGTATTTTTGTATGGAGTGCCCCTCAAGTTTAAGTTCGTCCTCGGCTTCTGTATCTGTGAGAGTAGGTTCAATACCACGAATAACAACTGATAAAGTAGGAGGTCTGCGAGATGGAGGTGCTTGTCTTGTAGGTTTGTGTTCGAGGTTGATCATTTTTGCATTTCCCACGAAGACTTCAAAGCTGTACTTGTTTCTTATTGTCATGGCAAGGTTGGCGTGTATTGAGTGTATGATTATGGCGTTCTTTGTTGCTATCAGTCTTGAGATGCTGTCACGCGGAACATATTTCAGAAACTGTAGCAGTAACATTTTTGGATTTTGGAACTTGGTGTCAAAATTTGATGGTAGAAATGCGTGAGTCTTAGAAGCTGATTTTGATGTGAGATCTGGAAACTGATTTCTATCTGATATATCCATGTGTTGATCGTCTGATTCGGAACCACTGAGAGTGTGAATTTTCTTCGGCGGTGGTGATGAATGTCCTGAATGGTTGCTTGACGGTGAGTGTGATCTAGTACATGTCTCGATGCTACGGCGATGGCTGCAGTTACGTCCTAAAGTGGAAAACTGTAATGGTTCTGGTACTGTTGCTGGTAAGTTTTGGTGGTCCTAGATGATTATGCTGATTTGTCATAGTGTTGAAGCTGTAGGGCCAGAGGACCTTGATAACTGAGGATGTACACAGAAGTGTGGAGAGTAGTAAGACAAATGTATGGCCTATGATGAGATGATCAGTCTTTGTGCAATGACTGCTAACAACTCAGACTAACTTCACCCTCCGGCATTGAGAAATACCGTCAATCGTATTGTTGCCTGTGCGTGTGCTACACAGAGTCCTCGAGTGTACATTAATAAAACCAGAGCTACGCTAGGTAAATTATGTTTTTTTAATTGCTGGTCCACAAGTGTGGCCAGCACCCGCTTCGAAGGTTACGCCTTCTATCCAGGCCTGAGAAGGAAGGGGAAACATATGGGACTTGAAGATGGGTAGGGGGTCTAAGGGTGATTATAATATTTATATATAATTTATTTCTGAATATTAACAAATCTGGACATTATAAGCATTGTGCTTATAATCATTATTTAGGCTGTAAATATATTGATGACTATGAAATGGAAGATGAGTGTGAGGTACAAATTGACATCACAACACGTTGGCACAAAAGAGGACGAATGGATTATCTTCTCACCTAGGGGCGACGCTAGGTATTGATGGAAACAGATGAGCCCTACATATAACAATTATGAATACTGTGCGGTAATGTGAATGAAGAGTGAATGATAAGTGAGTGAAAGTGACAGGTGTTGTATAATTTACTCAGGATTGGTAGGTTTAATGGAGAAGAATACATACGGACCCGAGTATGTTGCCTGGAGTTGTACTTTAAAGATTTCTTTAGCTGCAAGCGTGATTTTGTGTAGAACTGCGTTTCGTTGGAAACGGAATAATTTTGAAAGATTATTGTTAGGAAAGAGATAATTTGTTCGATGGTCGGAGGAGGATGGATAGATTGATTGATAGAGGGTTCTGTGGATGGAGGAACGCGAAGAGGCACTGCTAGGAAATTAGAGTCTGTATCGGGTTCCGGGCGGCCTTTACACTTGTATGAGAAAGTTGGTTGCTGTTCATTGCACTGACTACATTTCGGTGGGTTTGCTAGGTTGGTGCATGCTTTTGTGGTATGGTTTCCGGTGCAGTATCCGCATTTAGGTTGATTCTTGCATTCATCTGTCGAATGATCATTGTATATTTGGCATTTTTCACACCGTAAAGGTAATGGTGGTTGTGTACGAGATGGTTCGACTCTGTGTTGGCGTCTATAGATGTATGCACCGTGTTGTAATAGTAGGTCTATGGTAAGTTGGTGTGGAGTGAGTACACGAATCATATAGCTGTTAGTGCCTTCTTTTGTTTTTATTCTTAGGCATTTCGTGATAGTGTGTCCTTCCTCTCTTAATTCTGCTTCTGCCTCTTCGTCTGTGATATCTAGGTCAACACCCCTAATAACAACAGATAATTGTGGTGCTCGTCTAGGAGATGGTTGCATATGGAAGGTTCTAGTTGTTAGAGAAGTAAGTTGGGCACCTTTGCCGAAGATTTCAAAGCTAAACTTGTTTCTGATGGTTGTAGCTAAAGTACTGTCAGGTGACTTGATGATTATTCCGTTACGTGTCGGTATTATCTGGTGAATAGCTTCGCGAGGAACATATTTCATGAATTGCTGAAAAAGTTGTTTTGGCATTTGGAACCTGGTGTCAAATTTTGTGAGAAGAAAAGAGTGAAGAGGAGGTTTTGAAGCTGCGAGATGTTCATCGTGGTCTGAAGATGTGATGTTCATTTGCTGCTCTGGATCGAAATCGGAATCTGAAGCGCTGAGCGTATGTGATCTTTTACTTGGTTGTGACTTGCCGTTGCCTCAATGACGCGATGGTGGTGTGCGTGATCTAGTTCGTGACAGTTGATCAGTGTTATGCTTATGTTTAGGTATCGCTCCTTGAGATGACGATTTTGGTGTAACTATGGATGAAGTTTGCATGACGACATTTGGTAATTGGTGTGTTCCTGACTTCGGTTGTTTTGGCATGTTGATGAGTTGGAAGTGAAATGAAAATGATGATCAGTCTCTGTACATTGACTGCAAAAAATTGTATATATGAAATTCACTCGCAATCTTCGACACTGAGAAATGCCGTTTTTCATATAATGGCTGTATGCGTACTGCTCTCTTCTGTACGTCTGCTATACAGAGTCATCGGTAGCACGTTAACACACCAGAGATAGGCTAGGTTGGAGTTGTGTGTAAATTATGTGAGGTAACCCCTTCTTCCATCACCTGTTTCTTTGTTTTCTGTTGTTATATTTTCTCCTTTCATATTATGCTCGTTGCCTTTAGGCAAATTAAGAGTCTAGAATGTGGGTTCTTTTAGCTGTGGTATTTAGTTGAATATTTGTTTATTCCGGCTTCAGAGATGCTATATATTGTGGGCAGTCTTGGATTGATAGTGCGTCAGCCACTGCATAGTCCTCATGTTGATCGGTTATATCGTTCTTGTATAGTGTGCTTAGTAATGAAAGTGGTGTATGGATGAAAATCTGTTTTGGATTAAAGCTGATGTCGGTCTGGATAGTATCTACTAGCAGGGGATGATCGTTTTGAAATCTTGTTCTTGTATATTTTAACCGTAGTTTCTCTATGTGATCTAAGATGTTTGCGAATGGGACTTGGTCGTATAGTTCTCTGGTTGGGCTGGGCAGTTTAATGCGATAGGCAATTCGAAAGGCGTGGCGTTCCAGGACTTTCAGTTTTTCATAGTAAAAGGCTGGGGCTGCGATCCAGGCCGTGAAACCATAAGTTAGGACCGGCCTTAGAAATATTTTGTACGTCGTAAGAATTGTTTCAGGGCGTAGACCCCAGGTGGTGCCCGTCAATCTTCTGAGCAGTTTCAGTCTATTGTATGCCTTTTCGGTCACCTTATTCAGATACGGGCGCCATGTTAGGTTCTGGTCAAATGTAATTCCAAGGTATGTGACTTGTTTTCCTGGTCTTATAGGCGTATTGTCTACTGTGATGGATAGTTTGTTAGGATTTCGGTGAACTTTGGAGCGTCGGTTCTGTGGGATGAAAACTATTGCTTGTGTTTTATTTGAGTTTATTTTTAGTTGCCATTTGTTACACCAAGTAACGAAGCTGGTAATGGCGTTGTTTAGACTATTGTTTATGCTTTGGATGGTTTTCCCTGCAGCTAGGAACGCAGTGTCGTCTGCGTATTGGAACAGATGTACATTGTTGGGAAGGCTGGGGAAGTCCGCTACGTAGAGGAGGTACAGGAGCGGTGATAACGCTGAGCCCTGTGGGACACCGCTCAGAATGAAATATGGATGTGAACTGCTATTGTTAATGTTTACGTAGGAAAGACGGTTTGACAGAAAATGGAATGTGAACCTTATGTACGCAGCGGGAAGTTTGAGCTTGATGAGTTTATAAAGGAGTCCATGGTGCCATACCCTATCGAATGCCTTTTCCAAATCAAATAAAATTAAACATGATGGTTTGAGTGAATTGTAGTTTTGGGTTATTAGATTTGTGAGTCTTAGTAGTTGATCATTGATACTGAAGTTCGGTCGGAAGCCAGCTTGTTGTAACGGTAGTAAATTATATTCAGTAATATGTTGGTGTAACCTGTAAACCAGTATCCGTTCCAGTATTTTGCTGAATGTTGTTGTGAGTTGTATTGGCCGATATGAAGAAACAGAGTTTGTCGGTTTATTTGGTTTCGGAAACATAAGTGTTTTTGATATTTTCCAGTCCATCGGTATGAAACCTGTTCGTAGTATGAACGTGTAAATTGTTGCTAGTAGATTGATGAACAAGGCAGGAGCTTCTTTGATGTGTCGGTAACTTATATTGTCGATACCTGGTGCTGAGTTTCGTTTGTTCTTTATGGATCTATTGATGTCTTCTGTGGTAATTTCTACTGTAAGAGGGTTAGTATCTGGCATGGTATGACTGATATTTGGTTGGAGCATTTGCGAGTCTGGGTTTAGTCCGTCCACCGGATGTTGGTATGGATTGTGCCGTGGAGGTGGAGTGAAAACTTCTTGCAAGTATTCAGCGAAAGCATCGGCTTTTTCTTCGTCGGTGGTGAGAGCTGCGTTGTTTTGTAGTAAAGGATATGGAGTTGACGTATATTGCCCTGTTAGCATCTTAAAGCGCTTCCAGTATTTGGTCGGGTGGCTGGTCTCACCTAGGGAGTTGCAGGCTTTGATCCAATTTCTGAGTTTGTAAGCTTTCAGGTAGTTTGAAATTGTCCTTTGTATTCGCCTGTGGTGCCGTAGGGCTTCTAGATTTCCTGTTCTGAGGTATTCCTTGTATAACTATTTAGATCTCTTTAGCATTGGTGGGTATTAAGGTGGAAGTTTCGGTTTGTTTGTAGTGGATGTGGTTGTTGGTATGTGTTCCTTAGCTGCGTTTTTAAGAGCCGTTGTCATTTTTTCTACAGTCGTGTATAATTCGTTTTCAGTTTCTGGTCCATTTAGGTTTTCTATTTTTTCTTCTATTGTGGTGCGGCATTTTGTCCAGTTGGCCTTATCATATCTGGGAATAGTACGGATGAATTGCTGCTGTCTGTAGTTGGTTTGGTTGTGGCATTGTAGTGTAAGCTTTATAGGGTCGTGATCGCTTCCGATTGTATTTAGGACTTCCAGTTGGCAGCGGTTGGTTAGATTTGTAGATGTTATAACTATATCTGGACTGGTGTTGCTTACAGGTCTTGTGTGGCGAGGCAGTTTATGAATGTCACCAGTGGTATTTGTCGTGATGTATGTGTTGAATCGAGTTTTCTGTCTGTCTGTTCTACTGTGATAGTTTATGTCTGCCATGATGATGTAGTTGCGAAAATTATTTGATATATATTGAAAGAATTCATACGGTATTGGTTGTTTAGGTCTTATATATATGGTTGCCACAGTAATGTAAATAGATTTAAAGTACAATGTTGCGATCAAATGTTCGGGTAGGTTTGATAAGTTTGGTTCGTGTCTACGGTAGGCTATTGATGGCTGGAATCCTAAGAGTACGCCGCCGTTAGCCCTTTGTGCGTTTGTTTTGCTGTCGTCCCGTAGAATTTGGTTGTTTCTTATTTTACATTGCATTTTTGGTGTTAAGTAGGTTTCATTCAGCAGGAACGTGTTGATATTTTCATCTAGTAGGAATTGATCAAATAGTATTTTGTTTTTAGTTACTGATCTGATATTCATGAATAATAAAGCAATAGCCATTGCGAGGGAACATACAATGTTATTGCTGCTTTGTTCGGCTCTATACTTCGGTTTCATAATGTGATGAATGAAAGTGAACGTACGGACCAGAGTATGTAGCATTGAAGTTGACTCGGAGTATGGATTTAGCTGCGTATTGTACTTGTTGTAGTATATGAGGTCTTAAAAACGGATGGATATTTTGTAATGTCATGGTTATGAAACCAAGCATTTGCTCTATTGTCACTGGTTGGTATATTGAAGTGGGTTGAGCTGATGATGTGGTTTGATCTGTTTTTTCCTGTGTTCTTACTGGTACTACAAGATGTGGTTTTTGTTCTTCAGGTGCTGGTTTTGCCTTACACTTGTAGCTGTAAGTTGGGTGTGCTTCACTGCACTGTGAGCACTTCGGTTGTTGTTGCAGGTTTGTACATTGTCAAGTATTATGTGGCCCACTGCAGAATCCACATTTCGGATGTTTTGTACATTTAGCTGTTGTGTGTTCATTGTATGTTTGGCACTTCTCGCAACGTATAGGTTGTGGTTGAGTTGTTTGAGATGGTTCTACACGGTGTCTTTTGCAATATATCATAGCCCCATTTGTTAGTAAATCGTCGATTGTCTCTTGAGATTTTGTTAGTACCCTTACCATGTAGGTTGGACTTTCCTTGCACATGATGCGGATACATTTCATGATAGAATACCCTTCTAGTTGTAGTTCATTTTGTATCTCCTCATCTGTGTACGATGGTAGGACGCCACGTATTACCACGGAAAGAGCTGGTGGTGTTCTAGGAGGCGGCATTTGTTTCGGTTTACTTTTGTCAAGCTGTGTGATCTTAGTGTTTTTTCCGAATATTTCAAAGGAGCACTTGTCCCTAATAGTTTTCATCAGATTCGGATCTGTAGATTTCATAATGTAGCCATTCCTAGTTGGCATGATTTGACTTATTGCTGCTCGAGGTATGTACTTAGTTAGCTGGAAGAATATCTGCTTGTTGTTTTGAAATCTGGTGTCAAAGTCTGATAGTAGAAAATTATAGTTCTGAGGTTTGTCTGTCTCAGTTTGATTTCCGAGTTCCATGTGCAGTTCCACGCTGTCGATTGAGGATTCACTAAGATTGTGCTGCCTTTTGCTTTGTACTGGAGACCGTGATCGATTTTCCTCTTTTCTGTTACTGTTGATTTGTGAAAGCCAAGTATGACCTGAGGTAAACCGGTGTGACCTATTGGTATGTTGTTTGTCATTGCCCCTTCCATTTGCCGTGAGCCAGGTGTCGTCATATTTGAGATCAGTCCGGATGCTTACGTGTTTATAAATTGAACAATATATGCAAAGTCGTAACAGATATTAAAATGATATAAATTGTATACGTAACCAAACTCAGAGTCCAATGAATAGCTAATGTCAGAATATTTGAGTTAGAATTAAAATTCGTTGACCGTATTTTTAACTGGTGGCACTCCCAGTAGCGTGACGATGTTAGTAAGTAAAGTTCGTTGACCGTATTTTATACTGGTGGCACTCCCAGCGTAGATATGTAAGTAGTCTCACTTATTTATCCTGGGGTGAGACCCAGAATCTTGTGTAAGACTTTAGGCGTTCAAGATGTATCTAACTTTACCCTCCGACACTGAATAATGCCGTCAATCCTATTGTGGCCATATGTATGCTTTTCTCGCCTGTACGTCTGCTATTCAGGGTCCTCGCTAGCACATTAACGAACCACAGCTAGGCTAGGTTAAGTTAAAAAAATAAGTTAGATTAGAGGTAACTTTTTTTTTATTATTATTTTTTTAATACAAATTGATAGTCATGGTGGAGCCATGACTAACTCCCACACAGAGGGTTACGCCCTCTTCATAGGGAAAGGGAAGTTAAAATATGGGAGAAGTGAAGGTATATTAGTAGGGCAAAGAGAGTTTTCATGATATGATCATATTTTCGATGAAGAGGCGAATGAAATTATGAAGTTAAACACGCCACATCATCGGGTTTAAATTAGTAGAAGCAAATGAAAGTTATCTTCTGTCCCCGGGGCGATTCCGGACGCTGAGGGTGGCATGTGGTGCCCTGTTAGTAACAGTGGGACTATTGTGCATGTGATGGAAGTATGAAGTTTGGTGGTTGTGAGGCAGAGAAGGCTGTGAGGTATGGTAGGTCTGGATGATTGTTGGGTAGGACTGAGAGGTATATGCTGATCAGGAGTGATAATGGGCTTGTAATGTTGGGTGGGCGCTGAAGCTCGTAGGTTCCATCAATGTGCATGGTGTCTAATAGTAGGGGGTGCAAAGTTTCATAGCGAGTAGCGATGAAGCGCTGTCGTAATGTTTCAAGGTGAAACAAGATATGAGGCATAGTGACGCGTACGTATAACTCTGCGGTGGGGCTAGGTAACTGTATTCGGTAAGCTAGGCGAAATGAATGTCGTTCTAGTATTTTTAGTTTGTCGTAAAATTTCTGCGGCGCTGCCACCCAAGCTACATGACCATATGTCAGGACAGGACGTAGAAAGACTTTATAGGTGTTAAGAACGGCAAGTGGTGTGAGGCCCCATGTTGTACCAGTAAGGCGTTTTATTAGATTGAGTCTATTGTAGGCTTTGGTCGTAAGATATTTTAAGTGGTCATTCCAGGTAAGATGATGATCGTATGTGAGTCCTAAGTATTTTACGGTAGTAGTAGGCTTGATTCTAGTGTTCTGTATTTGCAACGTGAGAAGAGTGGGATTTCGTTGAACTTTGGATCTTTGTTTAGGTGGAAGAAATATAATGGCTTGTGTTTTTGCAGCGTTTATTGTGAGTTTCCAAGATTTACACCATTGATAAAAGGAGTCTATTGCGGTTTGCATGGTTCTGTTTATTTGCTGAATGGTGTTGGCGGTGGCGAGAAATGCTGTATCATCTGCATATTGGTAAAGCTGTACGTTTGCAGGCAGTGTGGGTAGATCAGAACAGAACATGATGTATAGCAGCGGTGAGAGAGCTGAGCCTTGTGGTACTCCGGTATGTAAGAAGATTGGAAATGAACTGGCGTTGTTGATGGTTATGTATGCAATGCGATTTGTGAGGAAGTTGTAAATATATCGGATGTATGCGGTGGGTAGACGAAAACGTAGAAGTTTCCAGATGAGTCCCTGGTGCCATACTTTGTCAAAAGCTTTCTCAAGGTCGAATAATATGAGACAGGATGGTTTGCAGGTGTTGTAGTGATTGGTGATGTGATTGGTAGGACGGAGTAGTTGGTCCTGGATACTATATCCTGGTCTGAAGCCTGCTTGATGATCTGGGAGCAAATTATGATCCTGGAGATGGATGTGAAGACGTCTGACCACTATGCGTTCTAGTATTTTGCCAAGTGTGGGGGTTAACTGGATGGGACGGTAGGATGAAACGGAGTCAGGAGGTTTATTAGGTTTAAGAAACATTAGCGTTTTTTATGTTTTCCAATCTACTGGCACATATCCTGTGCGCAGTATGAAATTGTAGATAGCGGCTAGCAGATGGAGTAAGCAGTATGGTCCTTCCTTTATGTGACGATATGTAATACTGTCCAAGCCAGGAGCAGTATTTTTCTTACATGCTATTGTTGCTGTTATGTCCTCGACGGTGATTGGTGTTGTGAGGTGACGATTTTCGTTGATATGGTGCTGGTCATCGGGTTGCAATTCTGGAGCTGCGATGTTGAGGCGATGAATTGGATGGTTCCGTGGTACTAGGCTATTGGTCGGTGTGAAGATGTCCTGTAGATATTCTGCAAATGCGTTGGCTTTATCCTGATCAGAATGTAATAGTTGGTCGTCTCGAAGTAGTGGATAAGTAGTCGTGGTTCTTTTTCCAGTAAGCTGATTAAATCTCTTCCAGTATTTAGTAGGATGTGCAGTGTCTTTGAGTTGATTACATGTTTTATCCATTGTAGCAATTTGTAGGCGTTTAGATAATTTCGTACTGTTTTTGTAGTTGGCGATGAAGCTGCAAAGAAGCTGGATTTCGTGTTCGGATGTATTCACGGTATTGTTGGCGAGAGCGTCGAACTAAGGCTAGATACTGCGGTGGTAATTTTGGCTTGTAAGGCATTGATTTCGTAGTAGGTATATGCAGTTCGGCTGCTGTTTGTACGCAATTTGTGACGATGTCCAAGGTGTTATACAATTCTTCTTCTATGGTAGGTTCTTGTACGGATTGTAGGTTGTCGTTGAGGTGGTTTCGATATTTGTTCCAGTCTGCTAGGTCATATCGTATGGATGTACGCTGGAGATGATCTGTTGGTCGTATTTGATGTCTTCGTTGTATAGTAAGCTTGATAGGTACATGATCGCTTCCTATTGTATCCAGGACCTCGAGGTTACAGTGGGTGGTAATGTTGGGAGAGAGGATCACTATGTCGGGAGTTGTTTGTGATATTGGTCGGGTAGGTTTTGGGATTGGCTGGAGTAGTCCATTGGTATGAGCATTGATATAGTCAGTGAATTGAAGCTTTTCGCGATCTGATCGGCTATGGATATTAATGTTAGCCATTATCACATATGTTTTGAAAGTATTTGAAATGAATTGAAAGAATTGAAGTGGTATGGGGTGGCCAGGACGTATATATATGGTGACCAGAGTGATATATTGGTTTTTGAAATATAATGTAGTTATAAGATGTTCTGGTAGCTGCAAATTTGGAACATGATGTGTGCGGTGTGGTATTGTCGGTTTGAAACCTATGGCGACACCACCATTTGCGCGTAAAGCTGGAATACTTCTTTCGTGATTCAGAAGCTGAAAACCAGGTATTTTGCAGGATGATTTGGTAGTGATGTATGTTTCGTTAAGCATAAATGCTTGCGCCTTCTCTTCTATTATGAGTGCTTCGAAAAGTGCTTTGTTTTTCGGTAATGAGCGGATATTAACAAATAAAAGAACAATATCCATTGTGATGATGAGCGTGATGAACTGGCGAATAGTTTTAGACTGTGGTTTCAGGTGGAACAGTGACATAATGAACATACGGACCAGAGTAAGTAGCATGGAATGTAACTTGAAATACTTGTTTCGCAGCTGTTTGGACTTGTTGTAAGATATGAGGACGCTGTGATGGCTGCACATTTTGTAAGGTGAGTGTGACAAATGTAATGGATTGTGATAGAATGGGGCGTTTCATAGAGTTAATTTCAGGTTCAGTGGTTGACTCAGTGACGCGAAGTGGTACAACAAGATCGGGTTTAGTTGTTTCAGGTTCTGGTCTGGCTTTACATTTGTAACTGTAAGTGGGATGAGTTTGGTTACATGTAGAGCATTTCGGAGGAAGTTGCATGTTCGTACATTGTCGAGTAGGATGGGGGCCGGTACAAAATCCACATTTAGGTTGATTGGAGCACTGAGTAGTAGGATGAGAATTGTAACTTTGGCAGTTTTCGCACCTGATTGGCATGGGTGGTGGTGTTCGTGAGGGTTCGACCCTATGTCTAGTCCTGTAGATGTATGCCCCGAGAGTAATCAAATCGTTGACTGTTTCTTGAGATGGAGTTAACACGCGGACAAGAAATGTTGGTCCTGCGTTACATTTAATGCGGATGACTTTCGTAAACACGTATTCCTCTTGTTTCAGTTCCTCAGCAATCTCCTCGTCTCTCCACGACGGATCAACGCCGCATATCACAACCGAAAGTAAAGGTGGTTTTCGAGGTGGTGGTGCTTGTTTCTGGCGTTGGTTAGCGAGGCTGTTCATGGTGGCTGTCTTACCGAAGATCTCTAGGCTATGTTTATCTCTTATATGGTTAGCAAGGTTTGAATCTGGAGATTTAATGATCATGCCGTTGCGTGTGGGAATTATTTGAGTGATGGTCTTATGAGGTACATATTTGCAAAGCTGATTGAGAATTTGTTTCGATAGAGGTAACCCCGAGTTTTGTATACTCGTAACACCAAACCATTAACATTCATGCATGAAATACTGAATGTAATTATGTTTTAAACATTTAATATACTTTCGAAACAAGATACACAAATGAAATTACTTGTAAATAATAATACTATATGAAAACAATGTAAAAGTCTTAAAAAATAAGTATTACTCAAAAACTTCTTTCACCTCGAAAAGTTCAACTGTTTTGGCTGCCATCTAGCGGGTATCAAATATATTACTCGTTAATGCCAAATAATGAAGTTTTAAGTAGCTCATTATAAGCTGAACTTCAATAAAACTATTTTCCCGATAAAAACCTAAACGCGTTCAAATTAATAATCAGAGAAATATATTTATACATGTACACACTTTGCAAAATACACGTTAATAAGGATGAATAAACAGCCCAGATATCAGGAACTTGCTCATTATTGAAACTGTAGAACAGCTGTAGCGCCATGTTTTGTCTAGCATAAATATACAGTACCTGAGAAGCTCCTCCCTGCCCGTATCAATTTACAGCCCTATAAATATAGGGTGTATCAAAAGTCACTATCTGTCTCAGGAAATAGGAGCAGCAGGAAAATAATATCCGGGCTTCAGATGTGGGTTCAGGCACTTTGATTTATGACGCCATTTTAATCTTGTAATTCTAAAAGGACCCTTTATAGTAGTTCTTGCACTATGTTCTCAGCCTCTATGGTACGCTAGTGTCTGAACAAAGGTGATACAAAGAAACTGACTTCAGATTTCAGTATAGATACCATGTTAAATGAACCCTTACCATATTAAATGTGGGAATGTATATGAAGCTACCTTCTCTTCATCTTCCTTTGCATGGAGGCTAGTGTGCCATATGGACTGAGTCAGTGATTCCGCCAATGTTTCGACAACCCCCAGCAACTTTTAAATTTTTGCTGTGAAAAATCGATAGCAACCGTAAAAAACTTCACTTACACCCTCCCAATTTTCACTTTACACCCCCAAACTAAAAATCCTGGCGGAAATCCTGAACTGAGTGCATGCAGTGTTTCTTTCAGGCATGCTTTTGGGTGTCTTTTCTCCCCGGGGATTTTCAACCGCATCCCCATATAAATTAGTCCTAACACTTGTATTATTCATATGTGTACTGAAATACATACATAATAGCACATTCAATAAATATTGTTCATGTTCTTTTGACGTTAAATAATGAAGTACGACACCTAATTAAATAACATTATTTTTATTTGATATTTTACTACATTGAAGTCAATATGTATCATTTTAAATTTTCGTTAGCACCCCATGAGCCCCCGAATAAAATCTTCTGGAAGAAATACTGAGTGCGAAAGTACTTTAAGAAAAGATTTAATATTGCCTTACCATATTAAAAACGTACTGACAAATCATGTCATTTAAATCCAAATTTGAAGAGAAATTGAATGGTGTAGAATTCCCGTAAAAATGATTACAGCAAAAATTGGTGGAAGAACAATTTTCTTTTTAATTTCTCATTGCCATTTTGAAGAACTACCGGTATTTTATTCAGGGGCACAAAACATTGCTGTGATATACCTAAATAGCTCGTTCATGTAACAAATATGTATTGAATATAGTATTGTTTAAAAGAATGAAGAAAATGAACGCTGAATTGGTGATTTTTTTTAAATTTTCATGCTACTTTGAAAAGAAAAAGCTGGTTTGTTTTTACTATTCGCGGCAGCTAACATAATTTGATTAATAACGAATAGTTAAAATGTTCGATTTTGGATAGAAATATGCATTTAGAATAATAACATCTTCATTATGACTCCGTGTAACAAAATAGTTGCACGACTAAATCGATTCCAGCTTACAACTAACGTCATGGATATAATGCATTACGATGCAGGAATGTAATGCGGCGGAAATTTAATATGTATCCCATCTAAATAATACCCCTAATCGCGTACTTTTCAAATATCTATTTTACGAGAAACGAAATTGAAGGCCTGAATTGCAAAACATTCCAAGTCCACCTTTGTCCTATTTTCATTTTTCTGTTTGTCGGCATCTATGTTCCAATAGATATCCACTTGCATACCATTATACCCTAACTCCAACTTTTAAAAAAACAAAACTTTCTTAATATAAAATAGTTTCCGCTGAATAGGATAACATATAAAGTCCTTGGACTGTTTTTCGTTCCTCCTGAAAAAAAAATACTCCGGTGGGTTTGGGACGTTTAATGTTGGTAAATAAATAATTCACAGCCATAGTCAATCCACTACTGGATGAGGCTTCTCCTGCTTCCACGCTGGCCACTACCGAACTAGCAGCTCCCCAATTCCATCACGTTGCTGGGTGGGCGCCATTCCAGACCCTCTCGCTTTGGAAAAATCCCGTGACAGAGCCGGGAATTGAACCCGGAACTCCACGTCCTCATTATAGTGGCAATCCTGTTGGAACTGTGAACAGTTTGAAGTAAGGAAATTGTATTAATAGTTACTAATAACTTACTTCGTAAGTTGTATGATTACATTCCAAGAAAAAAAAATCACACTTGAATAGAATGAATTTTTTAAAATAATTTTACGATAAAGCTACTGTAGAAAACATAAGAATGTCACCTCAAATGTATTTCAAAGAACTGGAATAAATATACAACATTTTTGTATGTTATAAATGTATGGTGTTATGGTTATAATTTTTAATACGGTATATTTTATGGCCATGCTCTACTACTGAGCCATGGCTGCTCGGTGTCAATCGTAGTTGAAGTAACTTAGTCTATGCTACTGTGAGTATAATCCATGCTATTCTAAATTATAGTGTATTACTAAGAGTAATCTGAAAACTTATATATTGCTCTCATTTGTTATAACAAAATTAATAAATCTTCAAAGTATTTAGTGCAGAACTTTATGATAAAGAAGCATATTTTGTATCTGAAACTGTATTTATTTTCTGTCATTCTATTCATAACACCAGTATTCCAGAAAACAATATGTGTTATTATTACCATCACTTTGTTATTCTGTAATAAAATACCAACCCGATCTTTATTAGCTATCCGTTAAATTATATTTTCGCTAGCTGATATAGTTTCATGGTGAGAATTCTTTGTCAAGAATTTAAGAATCGTTAAGAAATTTTACGATTCGTTATATTCTTAACTAAAGTTGGTAAAAGGTATGCTAAGTAGTGAGTATAAGTGATGAAAAAGAGATTTCGTTAATAAAACCCTCTTTATTAAATTTCCGATTCTTTCTCAGACTGTACATCATTAATTTAAGATAATATTATATTTTATTGATGTCCGTAAAATATGACGAAAACATAGGACAAAATGTAACTGCATGGCTATATTAAACAGATTAATAAGTTACTATAAAATTAATTACCAGACACTTATTAGAAAGTGTATACTTTATACTATTATAACAATAAAAAATACATCTCTGATAGAAGTGAATTGGTGCAGGTGTTGCAAGGAGATCTCCAAAAATGAACAAAGAAATTTACTTTATGATGGACTTGCATACCACTTTACCATTACATATTCAACACTATTTTATTTTTATTCTATACTCAATTATAGTGTTATTTGTTTGTCGGGGGTCCCCTGATGATGAATAATAATAGTATTTCCGGTGATTAGTCTCTCTGAAAACGAAACTCCTATGTGGAAAGTAAATTCTCGCAGTTAAGTATAGAGATGGGCAAAATATATTTTATAACAGTTAATTTTGTTGAACTGTTATTGTTTTTATTTTAAAAAATAACACTTATTTTTAACCGTTTAGATATTGAAGCGGAAATTGTTTGTTTTCTTGACTGCCAAGCTAATGTTCTTGTTTCTAACCATTGTACTGATAAGAAAAGTTACGTGCTAATTCCTCAGGTGTTACTTGTTATTTTATCCCATTTTCGATAAGAATACACGGCAGCCAATCCGAAGATTGACGAGAGCGGTCGATCGTTTACACTTTGGTGTTGGAGAAGTGCGGTCGGGTGTTACGACTTTATCGCCACAGCCTCATGTTTAGCAACGCGGTTTCTTCCTTTTCTCGTTTGTAAAGAACTTTACTTTTTTTATTGAGCTTTATAGCTTGCGTTTTGCTCTTTCTTCCATTTTAAACATTTTACACTACTTCCGGAAATAGTTATGCCTTGTTTAGATTACTAACATTTTACGATGGTAAAACTTATGGTAAAACTAACTTGCGTTCACACTACCGACCTTAACTTGGTTATCGTGCTTGTACTACCATTATCTGTAAAGAAACAGGTTGAGGTTTCCGTGGTTGAGTAAACAATCTGCTTGTTACACGGGAAAGGATTAAATTATAAAAAATGAACACAAATGAATTTATTGTAGCGTCAAATTTTGTAGATTGGTTCTGCCATCATTCTTTTATGTTTTAAAAGTAGTACGCACCACTATTATACTATATATTTCGATAAAGAAAGAAATAAACACACGAAGTGATTCGTGCCTAATAACTAACTTGCGTTTAGATCATAGAGTTAGGAATATAAATAGAGGGAACCTTAGGCTGTTTTGTTTGAGAGGGGAATGAACATGGAGGAATTAGATAGAAGGAGACGCCCAAGCTGCCAAATTTTGAAGCTGAAAATGGCCGCCCGTCAATCGTCCAGTGCGGCCATCCGCCATCTTGCGTATGGAAGAAAACCACGAATTCCCTATTGTTTTATGTACACCATACAGATAATATTTATATGAAATCTATATCATATGTTATGATACTTACATTTATTTTTTATGCAACATTTTAATTAGCTCCAGGTGCGGTTGAATGAAAAAATCTAGCAGAATAAACACTGCACAATGAAAAATATTGACATATGTAGCCGTTAAATGCGTAAGACCCCTGGCCACATAGGTAGATGTGCTCATTAAGGAATTCTTCTGCGAACGCGGCCGACACAGCTTTATGAGTTCAAAATCCGTTCAGGGCGTGGATGTTCCTCTTTTTTCTTCACTTCTGATCCAGAGGAAGGTAATGACAATTCACCCTTGGTTCACCTTGTCCAGCGGTCTTCCCAGTTCTTTTAAATTTTCCTTCACTTATTACTTGCATTATCCTCACTATTCGTAGGTTTAACTTGTATATATATCATTAAAAAAAATCTAAACCAGAAAGAAATGCTTACACTGTAACTTAGATAAATTAGTTATTAATTCCAGATTAAATTCCGTAGAGAGGTAAAATAATAGGTAAAATTTTTGGAATTCGTTAATATTGAAAAATTTAAGCATTGCCGTCTCGAATTAATGGAGAATACAGCAGAAAGACCAGTGAAGAGGGAACTCTACGGTAGCAGAAGAGCGGGAATTAGAATGTGTCTGATAAGGCAATAGCAAGATGCAATCCATGAGACAATCTGGCTTTAATTAACCCACATTCGCTTACTCAGCATTATTTTGTATCTATGCATGAATTTCCTCCCGTGCGATATCGACTTTATCGAGACGTGCGAGAAGGGATAGCCTCTTAAATATGTGCGCCGAGCAATCCTTAATGGCCGCAAGTGAATCTAAATAACTCCATAGCTATAATTTTTAAATTTCTTGACTACCATAAATTACAATTTACCCCTTGAATCATGTAAACATACTAACATAAAAGATACATATGTTTATAACAGTGCTTCTAAGATTCAGAAAGCGTAAAGTGTTCATTTCGAAAAGTTTTGTTGCAATTTATTCTCTCATTCACCTGGTCTCTGACATGCGAAGCTACATGGTGACCGTACCAGTAATGGACCAGTCGCCAGTGGTTGACTAAGGGAGACAAACAATAATAATAGCTTCTATTGGATATAGTAGTAAACACAGTGCGTTTTATACTTCCATAAGGTTTAATAGTGTAGTCTCCAAATGCTGTGCATTCAGGAAATACAGTACTCCAAAATCAAATAAAAAATGTAAAGGGCATCTGGAAGAGAGCAGAGCGCACAATAAGAGGACAGAATATATCCGTGCATATCAAGTAGAAGGTACAGTGAAATAATTAATTATTGCATTCCTTCGTTGTTCCTTGAATCAAATAATCCTACAGTAAATAGAATCAATGATCTACACTGCAACAATCGTAGTTCGCAATTGGCTACTACAACTGGTCAACTACTGGTGCAACTACACCTTCAGCAATATATTTGTCTGTTGTGTTAAATGAAATAAATGTGACCTACTTTTTCTTTGATTTATTCTGGATGGTCTTAGGGTTTGTTTCGTATATATTTTCTATTATATAAACGTCAGTTCTTGCTTCGAGTTGAAATTTTCCTTATTTGGTCAAACATTGATACGGCTACCCTATAAATCACATTATTGAATTGTAATCACATTTAATTTACACCTGAAGGTTTGGTATTATGGTTAAAGAATACAAACATACACAGATAATTTGTCAGTGCTTATAAAATATTGTATAGATCAACATAAAGAGTAAACAAAACTTCCAGTGAACATCGAACGCTGCGTAACGAAAAACAATTCCCCAAAGTGCATGAAATATAATGAATACTACTGACATTTCCTTCAGTCAGTTTTCTTGTAATTATTTAAAACCTATGAGAAAAATAGAACAGCAATCCTTCTCTTTAAATTCTCGAATTAACATATTGACGGCATAATGAAAAGCATAGAAAAGCACTTTTAATTGTCTCCATGCCATCAATTTATATCAACATTTTATATTTCGACAGAAGTTTTCTCTAACACTCAACTGTGAAATGTGACATTGTGACCTTTTTTATTGTATCTGTTGATACATCCGAAAGCGACACAACTCAATACCATTTTTAAACTCTCATAAAAGCACCAAGAGTGATCTGGTTATTTGCATGTCTGTGAATGCAATACTTCAATTTTCTTCCATACGCAATATGGCGGACCGCGATACATACAGCCGGGGCGGCGGCCATTTTCGGCTTCAATTTATTTTCGAAGTAGGGGTACGCTTGGGCGTCTCCTTCTATCTTATTCCTCCAAGGGAATGAACCCTAGAGACAGAAGGGACGAGGCGCTTCGGCCATATTAACTGGCCCCATATTTAGAGACCCTCTTTTCCGAGTATTGCCTCTCTGAGGTGCACTCGTCCTGCTATCGAAAAAGGCAATCCTCGCAGTACTCGGTACAGAGGGACTCTAATGGGTCACACAAGATGGCTGCCGATGAACCTTAATTTAGCTTCATGTGACGTCATGTATGTTCTCTCTATTTTCTTCCTAACTCTATGGTTTAGATAGTCGTTTCTTACTAACGTTACATGATAACCGTCGTAAGTTGACGCTAGTTAAATTTGAAACCCGCGTTAACGGTAACTACCATTTACATTACTAAAATGAACTCGGGTTAATGTTAACCATGGTAAAATGTTAGTAATGTAAGCAAGAATTGTTTTTCCTTATACTCAGGGAGAGAAATCGCTAACAAACGGTGAAGGGAAGCACTTATTATATACATATCATATTCAGCCGTTTTTTATCCACTACAGGATGAAGACCTGCCCCTTTTCTTTCCACATACAGTATCTCGGTCTGCTGTTACATATATAATAAATGACAGCAATACTCAATCCACTACTGGATGAGGCCTCTTCCCGGAGGGGGAAGATTAGCCTACTGCTACCTCGCTGAACAGACGGGTTGGGAGAGGAAAACCTAGGCTCTCACTGTGATCGCCGCTATCTTTTATTCATAGCAGCTCCGCAATTGTATCAAGACGCTGGGTGGGCACCGTTCCAGACACACACGCCTTGGAAAAAATCCTCGGCAGCACCGGGAATCGAACTCGGAGCCCCTCAATCCGTAGTTAGACACGCTAATGACTAGTCCAACGAGGGTGGTCATATATATGTGACCGCTCCGCTGGTGTAGTGGTTAGAATTGCTGACTACGAATTGAGAGTTTCCAGGTTTGATTCCCGGCGCTGCCAAGGAATGTTTTCAAGGTTTATGGGTCTGGAACGGTGCCCATCCAGCATCGTGATGCAATTGGGGAGCTGCTATAAATAAAAGATAGTGGCGATCACTGTGAGAGCTTCGGCTCTCCTCCCCCAATCCGTCTGGTCAGCGTGGGAGGGGAGAGGCCTCATCCAGTAGTGGATCGAATATTAACATCCTCCATGCGCCGTTCATGGCGCGTTCGTATTGCACAGGGAATAGCTTTACATTTATATTACATCAGTTTATTTTAGGATAACTTATACATACTGCTTGGAGGGGATTTCTATATCGCCCTATTAAACCACATTAATTTCTTAACAACTGTACGCCTTTCTAAGCGACATTCCCTCAATCATAAATTTTGCTAAAATAGATGTATTAGATACAGCTATAAATAAGACTTCAAATTATTATTTTGTTATTATTTCATGCTAACCTTCCAGGGTGATTTTAGGGGGAGAGAAAAATTAATAGCAGATTGTTAGTGGGCGAAATCCTCCTATCTCTTCCTCCAGAATTTTGCACCATGGTTATATCCTCTTTTTTTTTTTTAAAAAAAAAAACGTATTTTGCAAACCACGAAAATATGTTAGATTCCTTTTATGATGTGTGATGCAAAAGCAAACATAACATTTTAGAAGAAGAAGAAAATGCTCAATCCCTGTGCGATGTATAGTTTGCTAATGTTTATTTTATTACATCATTTATGCATTGTAAGGGCTAACAATATTTTGCATATCTGTACCTACGAAAGAATATACAGAGTGTCCGGAAAGTCCTGCACCAAACTAAAACTATCCATCGGGGGGGGGGATGAGGAGCAATTTGAGATAGGGAACCCGTGTTCGAAATCCAACCGTTACGCCTCTGCGAGCAATTGAAATTTCTAGGAAAGGTGGCAACGACGCGCAATTAGAAGCAAAGGGTCCGGCGTCTGGACCTGTGTGTGGTTCCAGCACTATGGATGCCACAAAACCAAACTAATTTTATTAGGAACAAATATTTGTGTTCAAATGTAATTGTACACTTTCTACACGTTTGTACTGCAAAGTTGGTACAATAAACAACGGGAGGGAAATTGCAATTTATTGATTTTAATAAATCAAACATAACAACGTTATGCTTTCAAAAGAAAATAAAACACCGACCACGGGGTCAGTATTATGAAACCAAATATCTTAATACAATAGATATGACGCTTTTTTTTTTTTTTTTCTTTGTCGTACCGTTTAAAGAGCTACACCCTTTCTTCGGTTTTTGGTTTTGTGTAACTGTTCAGGTAATTGTATATGATTATTGGTCTATGAGCTGTATTCACATTTTCTCTGTGAGATGTTCGTAGTATTTAGTTTATTCTTGCATGCACTTGGTGTTTTTTTTTTCCTCTCTCTCTCTCTGATGCTTCAGTATTATATATTAGGTGAAAGTGCAGTGCAGTGCTCCGACGCCATACATTTTGGAGGTATGTTTATGTATTATGGTATTTAATCTTCAGGTTCCGTGTCGATACGGGTGCCATGAATTCATTATGTTGTCACTTACTTTACAGGGTTATTGTGCTTGTGATGGGTAAATGTCCTGTGAAAGTTCTTGTGGTCTATATATGGCGAATATGTCTTGGTCTGGGTGGTTGGGTGCCAGCGTTAGACAATACAACGTGATTAGATGGTCGAATGCTGTATTGTGGTAGACTGCCGGTGAATCATTTTCTGCGTCCTGTTGGAAGATGTCGAGAATAATTGGGTGGCTCTCTGGTATGTGCTTCAGTATATATTTCGTGCGGATTTTCTCGAGATGTTGCCTTATATGTGGGAAGTCGATGCGTTCATAGAGCAGTCTTGTGGGGCTTGGCAGTTTTATTCGATATGCGAGACGTAGTGCGTGCCGTTCCATTATGGCGATATGACGCGCCGTCTTGCACAGGAGATTAAAGTTGCCAACAAAATCTATACTGAGTGCTGGGACAAAGACAAAAACCCTTTATAAAAGCTGCAATCCTGTTTGCCTTTTTCTAATGGTCGCGTAGAAAAACATATATGATAAAAGAAATTCTTACAAAGTTATGCGTTAAGCCAAGCAATTTGAAATCAACTCCTTCAGATGTTAACATATTTTATGCTGCCATCTACTGGACAGCTTGAAAGTCCAAGTCAATTGATATGATAGCGAGTAAACATACTGATGGTCTAGAACACAATTTCTAAACGTGGGGGCGTGGGTTGTGTGTAAGGGGGTTGCGAGAGGAGTTGAAAAATAAAATTTAATTAGGGTTTTGTAGGCTAAATAAAACCAATATATTTCAAAGAAGCTACTTTTACTTCTTTTCATAATTGCAGAAGATATTGTAATTTGTTGAATAGTCTTTCCATAATATAATTAGGATATTTATTAACAAATACAGCAAATCAACTGTCATTTTCTCAAATGAAAATCAAATATTACACAAAATAAAAAAAAGAAGAAAAAGATTTCAAACGTTATGAAAGACTGCACAAGTTTACTAGGTTAGCGCGAAATCTGAGCATATTCTGATTTAACCAGTTTCAAAATGTCTCGTTCAATTTTTGTGATACACTTTATCAAATCATTTTCAGCCACATCCTTGTCCTAAATACCACGGTTTTAATATACAGACTGTTTAGTAATTCGTGAAACTGAGAAACTGAACTGTAAAAGCGAAAGTTTAAGATATTTTTATGAAAAATTTTCTACATTGCTCACAAAATCCACTTTTGACATTCTGAAAATAATTTTCCAAAACAAAATTTTAACTCCCCTTTAAAGGGTTCAAACTAAAAGGTGAAGTAGATCGAGATCAAGAGATGCTACAATATTTTACAGAGACAAATCAGCGTCTGACTTAATTTGTTGCTACTAATTAATAAAATTAGACAAGGAAAAGTAGTCCTCTGAATTAACATTAATTTCTCCATAAGCGAAATTCACTTTTTAGTTAGAATCCCCAAAAGAGGGAATTAAAATTTAGTTTAGGAAAATTGTTTTCACAGGATCAAAACTTGAGGGTTTTGTAAGCAAGTGCAAAAGATTTCATGAACATATCTTGAAAACTTCCGTTTTTATAGATCTGTTTCTCAGTAAATCACAGCCATATTCAATCCACTCGTGGATGAGATCTCTCCCCGAAGGGCGGAGTTGGTCTACTACTCCCACGCTGACCAGACGGGTTGGGAGAGGAGAGCCGAAGCTCTCACTGTGATCGCCACTTGCTTTTATTCACAGCAGCTCCCCAATTGTCCTCACGATGCTGGGTCAACACCGAAACTTTTGAGCTCCACCGGGAATCGAACCCGGGACCGCTCGCACTGAAGTCGAGCGCTCTACCGACTAGGCTACGCAGGAGGCTCATATATATATACAAAGCGAAACAAAACTACTTATTACAAACAAGAACATTACTTTTGGGGGTCGCTGCCCAGAAGGCACGGTAAGAGGGTCGCGGCATGAAAAAGGATTAGAAACGCTGGTGTAGATTTTTTTTTTATCTTCCGTTATGATTACAACGTCACAGTATGTGCCCATCCAAATTACCACTCGAGCGGAATTGTTTTGGGAGACATCGATGACATAAAAGCCAAATTTTGTCTGTGCAGAGTTATCAAAAAGGGTGGAAATCATCTTATGTTCTTAAATTGCACCAAGAAATGGAAGACAACTACATAACAATGGACACTGGGTGTTGAGTCGGCACTAGCCCTTGAGGGGCCCTGGGCAATGACTCTTCACGGGGCCCCACGAAACCACAATAACTAAAACCCCGATATATGTACAATTGTGCATAAATACATACAAATGTGTGCGTGTATTTGTGTCAAAAAACATTTTTTTTTAACTTAAAGCCTGACTTCGGGTGAATGTGATCCCGAGGAAGTCTTATATCGAGAACTGAGGTATTAATTTTCAAGAAATAAAGTCCAAGTAATGAAAATACAATCCTATAATTAAGAATTCAAAAATTACCTCTGACTAAATAAACAAGTACAGCTTTACAATAGTAAGGAAAGTCTTTTCATAGTAGTTAAAGGTTAATTACCGTGATTTTTCTTGTTGCTAAAATTTTCAATCAAATCGCTACAATCTAGAGTACATGCAACGTCGTTTTCTATAGATAGAACAGCGAGGGCAGAGGGCATTCGGTCTTGAGCCCCTGGTGTTCCTTTGTCTTGATGAGCTTCAGAAAAGCTCCTCTCGGCAGACGTAACAGTAATAGGATTCATGGCTATTATTCTCGGTACAATATAATTGTCTGGGTAGATTTCACACTGCCTGGTTTTGTAATATGCACTTACTTAAATAATAATAAAAAAAAAAAAACGGAGAGCTCCTAAAACGTGCCATCTACTCAATTAACTATGATCAACAAATTTGAATTTGAAAATAAAGAAAACGCAGTAAACAAACACTAAGATTCGTCATTTATTTGTAGGCTATATGAAATGTTATGAACTACAACTGCAGTATTTAGGTGACTCAAAGCAGGAAAAGCTACTAATTAATTGTCGGTAGCGTGGGGCCTCTCTGGGCGCGGGCCCTCGGTGGTTTAGCCGTTGTATTTAATGTGCACGTGTTAAGGCTGGATTTCATGAAAGCTTGCGTTGCTTGCTTTGCGTTCGATTTGGGTGAGTAGCCGATTGAAACACATGTTTTATTGCGTGTTTATTGTACGGTAAGTGTGACACGTATTTCAATTGGCTATTCACCCAAATCGCACGCAAAGCAAGCAACGTAAGCAAGTCAGTAGTGACGTGTCCAAGATGGCGTCCTCCAATTTATTCCGATACCGATAGAATCCTGATAATTTCAAGAAGACTTCGTTAAATTACAAATTTAACCTATCAAAATATAAGCAGATAAGCTAACGACTGTACTTCCCTTTTTCTCTAGTTATTTATTGCTATAAGGTAATTATTGTAGTGTTTTCCTTCTTTAACAACTAGAAGGATGTTTAGAGATTTCTTAGCACGTATCATTATGTAAATTTTGCAAACTAGTTATTGATACTGGAGAGAGGGTGCCAATTACTGGTATGCCATTTTCTACAGTGTCCATTTATTTGACATGGGGACAAATAATATATTTTTTTTAAAAATAAAATTTTCAGATTTGTAACATAATCATTTTACCATTGACAAAAGATATCATCGCTAGTATTTTCACGTATGACGTTGCTTCACAGGAACAAATAGTTGGTAGGAGACAATTTACCCATTCTGTATTAAAGTACCGGTAAAGTAATGTGATGTTAATTTGATCGGCTGTTAGTGCCGATCGTATCTTTTTTTTCTTATCTAAGCTGGATTTGGTCTTTCCTTCAACAACAAACCAGCATGTTATTTGTTACCAAAATAGATAGGGGAGGGGGAATTAATGTCCAAGCATACCCTCACTTATTGGAGCACTGGACGTAGGCCTAAATAGACTTGTTTTGCCTTCCTACAAGAAAACGTTTATGTGAGGTAACAAGTGTGTGGGGAACACGAGATCGCAGGGAATTCCTCTTGCAAATAAGTCAACAACAAATGATGCATGGTTTTTATTTTTGTTCCGAACATATGAACTAAAAAGTATTGGAAAGTGCATTTTAGACTTTACTAATTTCTTGCTCAACAGATGGCTCTGTAATCTAGGTGTTAGTTTTCATCATATTTATATACATAATACAGAATAAGCTACAAGTAAATGCTCAAATAATAGTCTTTTAATTTTGCAGCTTACTCGCATATTGTGATCTTGCTTGTTGTAAGAATTTGTTATGTCGGAATAGAAAACAACTTAAACACTCCTGGAAGCATTTCAAAGTCGGTTGATAGAAGTTCAGAGTGAAGGGCGCGATACTTAAATTCCCTGAAGAGACTACCTTTTATTGGGGTCTCACTTTTCCAGGTTTTCCAGAATTAATAAGATTTTTTTGGATGAATGACTTTGGGGTTTGGCCGCCTCTTAGTTCATTCTCACATTTAAATATAAAAGCAGAGTAAAGATGTTTAGTTTTCTGTTAGCTGAGCGATGATGAATTTAGCGGTCTAGATTATTCTACCAACAGTTATTTTCAATCTATTGGGCGAATGCCTTTCCCGCTAATCCCGGTCACTGCTATCCTCTAGCGTCCTGACGCTAAAGGTTTGACAGAAAGTGTGAAGAAATATATTAAGATTTACACTTGGGACATAAATGACATTTTTGCACTTTAAAAAAATGGCATTGTATTATGGGGAATACGTCTTGTGTCATATATGGCACATTAGGTCGCTATCGAGACAATCCATACAAAAATTAGGATTTAAATTTCCTTTTCTACAAATCTTGTTTTTATCTCTCGTATAATTTGTTCAAGTTACAATAAATATCTAATGATTATTAACACATATTTTGTATCACTATTCTAATGAACAGGCGTAATAGCATTTACTTAAAACGTTCTAACCAGTGGTCAAAGTGAGGCGGTATGCACCGGTATGGCATACCGGCTCTGGTTTTTGAGAGCTAAACGCATACCGTTACTGAAACACATGCTATACGTGTTCTTATATAAATTTCTGATTTGTGTAGGCAAATATTAGGAAAACATACCGTGTAATAGAATTACTAGTGCTGAATGACCGCAACGACGTCTGGGCAGACTCGTGCGGGCAACAGACAAGCAACAGTGCGTGATCTGACAACAATAATCAATGCAGAACGTTAAAGGAATCAGTCTCAGAGGTCAGTGCAGCGCTATTTGGTCTCCATGGGGTATCGCATCCGAAAACCGACACATGTTCCGCTACTAATCGCTGCCCATCAGCGGCTGAGACTCACATGGGCTCTGGAACACGTAAATTGGGCCTTAGAGGACTGGCAACGTGTAGCGTGGTCAGATGAGTTACGTTTCCCATTGGTACGCGCGGATGGTAGGGTCCGGATATGGCACAGACCCTATGAACCCATGGATCCAAGTTGTCAACAAGGCACTATGTGTACAAGCTGGTGGTGGCTCCGTTATGGCGTGGTACGTGTTTACCTGGCATGGTTAGTGTAGTCTGGACCCCTTGAACCGGCCATTGATCGAAGAGCGTTCAGCAACTTAGTGACTACTTATATCCTTTTTTGGACTTCGTGTACCCAGGCAACAATGGGATTTTCCAGGATTACAATGCGCCATGCCAGTGGGCTCCAATGGTACGTGACTGGTTTGAGGAACATTCTGTCAACTTCGAACGCAAAATATGGCCGTCATGATTGCCAGATATGAACCCTATCGAGCACATGCGCGATATCATCGAACGGGTTATTCGTTCCCAGTAGTGATGAGCACAAGACTCCTAATCTCCTTCTAGGATTAGGAGAGACAAGAAACGACTAGAAGAATTTCTAAGGAGGATACTAAATATAGAACAAAATGGATATCAGGTAAACGAGGCAGGTAAGCCAGTACCCCACGTGAAGGGCCGGACCGCCATCGAAGAAAACTATGCTGAAGAGAAATAAGGAAGAACTAATCCTAACCTAACAAATCATAGCCAATTGGAACCTATACTAAATTGGATTAAACAAGAGGGCAAATTTACAAGAAGGGAGGAAGATCTTTTGATCTTGAATACATCCATTAACCTTGAAGGGGAAGAAAATATAATAATACACTTTGTAAACCCTACTTTGGCTACTTTTCCTAGAGGAATAGCGGAAACAGTTTTTCAAACACATGAAAATGATAGTATTGAGAATATGAGCAACGCTGATCTACAATCTGATGGAAAAACAATTAAAATCTAAATTTGGTGTCAAATTCATCCATGTGAGCTCCAGTAAGGAAAGTGCGGTAGAGGACAATATGTTAATAATTAAGGAATTGAGTGCACAATTAGAAGTACATGCTATTCAAGATAAACTTCACTTGGTGTCGCCGGCGATAGAAATGGGCAAATGGAAAATATCACCTACTATCATGGTTCCAACCATTTATAACTGTATAAGAGCAAGTGGTTCTAAAATAACACTAACAATGAGAATACCGGAGGTACACATCTTTAATTCTGTTGTTGAAGGGATTCAAGAAGATCAGAATAGTCCAATCGTAAGGAATTGTATCGAATCGAATGAAAAATTGGCCATTTATCAGGAACCGCTGACTCCACCACCAAGTCCAAATAAAAAAGTCAAACAGGATAAACCGAAAACCATGTCAATGAAGGATTGGTATGATTGGTATTTCCATCAGGAGGAAAATTCGGAAACTAGTGAGAACTTCCATAAACCGGAAGAAGAGAAACACGTAAACGAAGAAAGAAGAATGGAAAAGGGAAATGCTACCCAAGAACCATACTATATTAAAGAAAATCCTGTTATAGGTGATTAGAAAATAGATACTGTTAGTGAATATCAGCTAAAAGTAACTGGGTACCCAACTTCAAATGAAACTGAACAGAAGAATGAAAACGGAAATTCTACACTTGGTAATAATTTCTTAACTGAACAGATTTACAAAAAAACAAATAACGTTTATAGGCTTGCAATCCTGGAGGACGCTCAAATTCTGACTACAGCACTTCGCCAAATAGTGAGAGAATATCATGGAAAAGGTAGATTAATCACTTTTCCTATGTTGGAAGAGGTAGATGCAGTTGTGCTCCGGTCCCATGATATTCCCCAGGGAGGAAAAGATCTGTTGGATCTGGTGGATAAAGTTTTTGAGAGACGAGGAATATCATGGAGACTAGATAATGTTTACAAGCAGTTTGTTGGGGCGCACAGCAGGACCTACTTTGATCCTTTGAAATCGGGCATGGATGCTTTGGTGCATACCCGATATGCTTCATGATTCGACAATTAAGATATTGCAGAATAATTCTCAGCACTCTAAATTGGCAACAGAGGAAATTAGGAAAATCTCTGATGATTATCAAATTGATATAATTACCCTACAGGAGCCTTACCTCTTTAAAGGGAAGTTACGATCAGTTCCAATGGCCTGTAAGGTGGCTCTGGGTGGAGAAGAATCTAGAACAGCAATAGCAATACTGAACAATAATATTCAAGCTATACAGATACATCAGTTCTTTAATAATTGGCAAACGTGTATCGAAATTAGACAGGGTGATATCTCATTTTGGTTAGTTAATGCATGTTTTAAATACAGTAAGGATATTAAATTTCATCTTCAAAAGATGAGAGAAGCAATCCAGGGATGCCCTCTGCCTGACATGGTAGTGTGTATGGATAGTAATGCGAAATCTCCCCTATGGGGGGCGCCACAACTAGATACCAGAGGAGAATATTTAGAAGATCTTGTAGGACAAGTGGGTCTAACCATCCATAACACCGGTGTAATACCAACATTTGTGGGGCCCAGAGGTTCGTCTTTTATCGACTTGACATTGACGACAACTAGTATGGAAGACAGGTAACAAAGTTGGAAAGTACATGACAAGATATCAACGAGTGACCATAACATTATTACTTTCAATATTGTATATCAAAATTTAGATCAATCAAATAATCAGCAAACAAAATTAAACTTATTTAAAACAGATTGGCAAAAAGTAAAAAGAATATTAAAACTTCCTCAAATTGAAAGTAATAAAGATGAAGACTTGGATATACTGGTTTCAAATATAGAGAAAGAAGTCCAAACGGCCCTTCGACAGGCGACACCTGTTAAGAATACCCAATCAAAATATGACTACTGGAACAACTACTTGGACAGACTAAGAAGACAAACTAGAGCCGCTAGGAAAAGCTATCTGAGTTCACAAGATGCAGTAACAAGGGGTAGGAGACTAATTAAATACGAAATACGTGAATTACGAAAAAAGTATGATGAAATACTTAAATATAAAAGGATTACTTGGGAGAAATATCTAGAAGCGAATATCTGCCAGGACCAGTGGGGAGTCCCATATAGGTTGGTCATGGATAAAGTTAATTATGCAATGATGTCAACAGTGCAAAAAGTAAATGGGCAGCTAACGAATTCATGGCGAGAGACAATAATAACGTTATGTGAGAAATTCTTCCCAAAAGATAATCAAGAAGAAGACTCTCCAATTCACAGTAATACCAGGCGAATAGCCAAAATACCACAATTAGTGGAAGAAACATCAGCAGATGTCACGAATGAAGAAGTGAACGCAATAATTAACAAATTAAAGAATAAAAAGGCTCCTGGATTGGACAATATATCCAACGAGGTGGTTAAAAACTTGAAGGAGGAATTGACTCCATATCTAACGAGATTGTACAGTTTATGTAAAAAAAGAAAAGGAATTTCCAACGCCTGGGAAGTGGGCAAAACTTATAGTCCTTAGTAAGGGACATGATAGAGATTCCCAGCTCGTGGGTTCGTATAGACGTATAAGTCTCTTGAAAACTTTCGGTAAGATATTCGAGAAAGTACTGTATACTAGAATTCAACAACAAAGGTATATAGATGACTGTATATTGCAGTATGGGTTTCGTCCTAAAAGATCTACAGAAGATGCAATTCATAGACATTTGGATGTTGTGACAGAGGAGAACACTGCAAAAAAGTACGTGCTCTCTATGTTTGTGGATATTGAGGGTGCGTTCGATAGTATGTGGCCACCAGCAGTACTCTGTAACTTGAAGGACTTAGGCACGCCACAAGAGGTATGGGAGATAATACGAGATTACTTTAGTGAAAGGAAAGTGGTAGTGGAAGGCACTGGTGAAAACGTTCTTATAACACCGGAAAGGGGATACCCGCAGGGGTCTGTCTTGGGACCGCTTCTGTGGGATATAGCAATCCAACCTTGCCTTGAGGAATTAGCTGAGCGAGGAGATGTGTGTGGTGTGGTTGCATTGGCGGACGATGTCACAATCGTTACATCGGGTAATTCAAGAAATCAGATTGAAGAGCGGGCGGGGGCAATACTGCGTGCTCTGGACGATTGGTGCTCTAACAATAAGCTTAAACTATTAACAACTTAAACAAAGTACATGTTATTCGGAAAGAAACTAAAAAAGGACCCCTTGATCTACTTACGAGAACAAAAAATTAAAAGAATTAAAAGCTTTAAATACCTAGGAATTATAATTGATGAAAATCTAAACTTTAATGAGCATATAAGAACACAAAGAACAAAGGTACAAAAAATCAGCCACAAGCTTACTTCGATTGCACAGAGGAACTTTAAATTGAATATTTCTCAAATTGTCATTTATCAGAACTCTTTAATCAATGTGACAGCTAATTATGCGGCAAGCGTGTGGGCACACAGATTGTTGGCAAATAAAAAACTGGCTGATTCTTATAACGGGGCCCAAAGGAATGTATTAATTAGACTTAGTGGAGCCTATAGAACTACTCCCTGGCAATGACAGTTATTATGGCATCACTTCCTACCAATTTAGATGCTACAAGGAAAACAGCAAAATATTGGTTAAAGAAGAAGAAGAACCTTGAAGTGGAAAGGCTCCTCGGTAGACATGTAGAGGATATATCGGAACTGCAGGAAGTGATTATCGAAAAATGGCAGCAGGAATGGCAAGCAACATCAAAATGCCAAAGACTTAAAAACTTCATCCCGAATATCCAAATGAGACTGTAAAACAAGAACCTAAAACCAACAGGTGGCCTTGTGCATTTTCTTACGGGCCATGGGCCCTATGGGAACAAAGTGTTCCAATTCGGATTAGTAACTGACCCTAATTGCCAGTGTGGAGAAATTGATACTCCGGAGCACGCGGTCATCTGGTGTCCCTTGCAGGAACAAAACACCCTTATTAAGGAAAGACGCTCTATCAGGCAAATTCCAATATATGAAATACTACATAATGGCGACTACTTAAGTAAACTAAACAATATTACTGAATACACCTCGACTAAAAGACATGAACTCGACTTTAGAAGGAATGTGTAAGTTATGACCGATTGTGGGATGATTGTGTCCCAGCAGCATTAGGAACTCCTGTGCCGGGAAACCGGCAATGAGCTGCTGGAAGTGTGTTTGAACTGTAGTTTGTGAGTGAGACTGGAGTTGGAGAGCGAACACCAGATCTGAATGAATGGACTGCTGGAATCCAGCAGATCCGGAATCCGGATACGACTGAGTGGAGAAGGGGCTCCGTGTTCATGTTACGTGCGTGTGTCGTGAATAGTGTGTGATACTATACAGCAGTGTTCGATTTGCCAGGGGGGATGCCGGGGATTTTCCCTGGTGTGTGAGGATTTCATCCCCGGTTGTTGATCCCGAATATCACCTCAACCAGGGATAAAATCTTTGTATTTCTACCCAAACAGCCAGTATATTAAAACTTACCATCAACCCAGACACTTAGGATCCCCCCTTCGTAATTTATAACAAATCGAACACTGCTTACAGGATAAATATTAGTGGATAATCTTAGTGTTTGTGTATAAGGACAAGCTATCATCAATTATTTATACTAATTTCACACAGGGGAACCACGAGAATTCAAACATGAGAATTCATACAGGTGAAGAGGAATGCATGGTATCTGGATATCCTCATCATACCTACAAAAAAAGAATTCATTAGATGGAAACTTGATGGATGGACACTATATAACGAACTGCTTCTATCCTATATCTTTGTCATTTCCTTTCTTCTACTTTCTTCCTTTTCTTGTTTGTCATCCCACATAGTTATGGTTTTTCGTCCTACTTATGATTCTTATCAATATTCGCAAACAACTTAGAAGAATTCACACAGGTAGCACTTGGAATTTCTTATCTCTTCTTCCATTTTCTGAACTCTATAACTAATTTTCAATTTCATTTCAATATTTTATTCCTATTACATTGTTTTGGAGAAGAATTCATCAATAATTAATCAATTATGGAACTTACTCGGGCGCAGAGCCTGCGGTCGGAAAAGCTGTCACGGCGGGGGCATTGAGTACTCTGAGTACGCAAGCGGGTGAAATGCCGGAAATTGGTACCATCACCATCCTAACTAGGGATGCTTTACCTCTCATTGAAATACCATTCACAATTATATATAAATAACAGTATAAATAAATAAAAAGCTGTGTTCCTCTAAATAAGTCTCATAATAACAGCCATTATACCCAAACCAGTTACACAACACTTAATACAACCTAGTATAAGTAGTTATCTTGGAAAGGGTTTCTATAGGAAAGGATTAGAATAGGAACATATACTCAAGTCCCTTCTTATTTTTGTTTTTGTTTGTTATGTTTGTAGTATAGTTTATGTCCTTTTTCTTTTATGTTCTACCCGTCCTCGTCCTTATCTTTTGTCTTGTTTTTGTTACCAACAAAACTGTAATAATTAAAATAAAGGGGAAAAAAATATTTGCTATGATGATACCCGATCGATTTTTTCTTTTATGTAATTGGCCTAAAAGCCCGGGAAACTGAGCAAATGAAAAAAAAAGAGTCTTGGTCTTGCAGTTTTGGTCTTGGTCTTGCATGTAAGACCAGGGATAAAGATGCAAGACCAAGGGATGCAAGACCAAAGGATGCAAGACCAAGACCAAGACCATACCTGCAAGACTCGCGCAAGACCAAGACCAGCCTGCAAGAGTCTTGCACACGCACTATTTGAATACTTTTAAAACGTGGAAAGGAAGGGGAAATCATTATACCCTTCACTTGAATTTCTTCGACTTCTGTAAAAATACCGCTAGAGTGAAGGTGTTCCCAATTGTGCAAACCGTGTGAGTGGATCTGAGAATCATGCCGCTGTTACTAAACTAAACTTACACTGCACACTACTGTAAACTAAACTTACAATAGAAGGAAAAAGTTTATCTTAAGGGCCATGTAAAGCCAAGATCTCCGACAAGAGATGGCAGCACTATCTCCGTATGTGTCTAATGTATTTTTATCGTTGCACGAAATTTCAATGCTGCTCCTACAAATTCAAGCCCAGAGCGTACAGACTTTCAGCGAAGAAAGTTCATAAGTAATTCAAGAGTTCTACAGTAGTAACAAGACACTTTTAAGTCAAACTTCCGCCTTTTTGCCATTTCCCCCGTTGTCCCGTGGCTAAGGTCGCAGCTGAGACAATGGTAGGCCTTTTTGGACCTTTATGTATCACATATATAATTTTCGTGAAAATGGGATAATATTTACGATATGAAAAATCAGTTGAAAATTTACATATATATTTTTTTGGTACCAGACTTTTCGTCATTTTTCGCGTTGTTTATTTTTATTTTCGCATTGTTTAATGACAACCATTTTCTATGCATATGTAATTTTAATCAGGATCAATTTTTTTTAATTAAGGGCGTGAACAAAAAATTACATTTTTTTTCTAGTGGTAGACTTTTGGGATTGTTGTGGCTTTATATCGAAATTATTTTTAATTTAATTACTTCTGCTTTGTTTATTATTGTTTACCAGTTTCATTACGCCCCCGCATTCAGCTTGCATACAGTCAAGGCATTAATATAATAACTTTGTCGTATACTTGACTTAATGTCAACCGACTGGCCTCCACACTCTAATGGTTACTGCGTTTGACTCATATCTGGGAGTCCTGGGTTCGAGTCTCGGCAGGGGCATTTTAACACTTAACAGCTAAAGACAAATCGTGACGGGCCGAAGTCCAAAGTTACTAGATGGGTCTATATAAAATAAAGTTTATTAAAGGTTTAAAGAAACTAACTCAATTCACTTGCAAGGCTTTGAATTTGAATGGTTCCCGATTCGATCCCTGCAGCCATCTTATCCGTCTGAGATTTTCTCTAGGTTTCTTTACCTCCAAACAAACCCATTTGTTGTCTCGACACGGCGCGGCGACTGGCTTCTTTTATCCTTTAAGCAGAACATAAAATGTCCCCAGATCAATTTAGAAAAGATTTTTTTTTTAAATTAACATTACATTCTTTAGACTAACACTAGAATATTCTGCATATATTATTACTACTACTATTACTACTACTTCTACTGCTATTACTACTAGTACTACTACTACTACTTCTACTGCTATTACTACTACAACTACTACTAGCACTACTACTACTATTATTAATACTATATATTACTATAGATTCTAAGTACTATTACTACGTACTAATAAGTTACAATTAGTACTAGGTTTTATGATATTTTAAAATATGTACCTCTCTAGTGAAGCTAAAACTCCTGCTTTTGGCAAATTCAGAATATCACACCAAGTCCCCTTCGTTTCTGTTATTGTCCATATGTGAAAACTATACAATGAAGCTTCGCCCTCTCTTTTGTATGCGTAAAAGACAGGACACTGAAACATCTGCTCACACATTCACATTTCACTCACTCAGTCAGACCATCGTGTTTTTCGGCTGTTTTCGCTTCTCTGATGTTCGGGATATATTGTTTTGATAGGAGTTGATG
>JAGDQP010015826.1:29031-41830 GCA_022664845.1 Lepisma saccharinum | reverse complement strand
CACATGGTCAAATTCGGGTAATCATCCATCTTAGTGGCGCCATTTTCTTATTCAAGAACTTGTTTTGTAACAACTAACCTCTAATATGGCGTTATTCTCGTATTTTCGGGTTTCAAAAGTATCTTAAAGACTAGTTTTCTGCTTAAAATCATGTTTGAATATCTCTTTCATAGTGCTTACCGATAGATAAGAGGACTTCATTCTCTAAGTTTCACATCAATTAGTCCTTTTCGTGTTTTATTAAAGTTCTTTCTACTTCAAATGTTACTTTTCTCCGTATATACTGACTGGAAGAAGCCCCTTCCTGATAACAAACACCGAAATAGTTGCAATTTCATCTGAGAAGTCGGCTTTAGGCACATATAATCATGTTTGTGCTATAGATTACCACTAAATAATTCTTTCCAGGGGGTAAAATATAATGTAAGGGTCATTTCTAGTTACATTATCTGTTAAATAAGTTCTCTAAAGTGATAGTTTGAAGTTTAATTCATTCTTTTCCTATTTCAAAAGAGGTCTTTTCTCCTAAAAACGTCAATGAATACCTATGTGAAGCAGGAAATACCCTTCAAAACAGTTGCTAATCGAGTAAATTATTCTTAAACATGCACGTCAGAAGACGTGTTATACAGGTTTCCATTGCAAAGAACAATAAACACCCCGCGGTATTAAGCTAAAATCAGATTTCAAATATGGTTCAGATGCGGCTCGTATGCTATTCAAAGGAATAATTAGCCTGTATTAACGTAGAATATCTTAAAAGCAGCGTGTATAATTCTGTTACATAGTTTTTGCATGTCCTCTGAGACAATATATATCTAATATTTCAACTTAAAATAGATTTCTATAGTTCTTTGTACACTTTCAGTGCGCTAAGTAGCTCACAAATAGCGATATTGTAGTAATTTCGAGTTTAAAAATCTTAAGAAACATCTCAAAAGTAAAATATTAGGAAAACTTTTGCTTACAAATGCATTAATCACATATCATACAGTTCTTTGTGCACAATAAATGCACTCCTAGTGTTCAAATTATTCGAGAATTGGTACTAATGCAGTAATTTCGGTTTATATTGACTCAAGTCGCACGGTTCTACATGTAAAATATGTATATTTCATCGTCTCAGGACTTCAAATCATTCATTTATACAAATAGAGGTGTGAAAACAAGCAAAAAACAGTTCTTATGCAGAATAATCACATCTCTGGAGTAGAAATTAATCATAAAAGATGGTATTATTATACTAAATTCTTCTTATACAGATGTCAAAACACAAGGCAGCAATTCCATTACAGGATGCGTAAGTATCTATAATATTTATCCTAACTATGAAATATATTTCGTATGAAACCTCACCGTTTCTTCTACTTAAATATTCAGGAAGAGTTCGTATAAAAATCATACATTTTCTTACCATCTAGTTGAAACAACAACAGAAAAGGTTTTCACTCCTCGAGTCTTCTCTGACACTGCGAAAATTAAAACGATATGTGGCACGAGCCACAACAGATGCCCTGATCTGTTACTTAAAACAATTAACGTCTGGACAGACACACTTCATTTCTCCAATCCACGCGAGCCAATTTCCGGTTCCCACGGCTACAAAATTCCCATGCTTGTCTCTGGGGTCAACGGATTGAACCTTGGACCTAAAGGTGAAGTACTGTGCGGAAGGAAATGACAGTTTGTTAAAATTAATGGCCAAAAATCTCAAATTATGAGTCCAGGTGCTTCCGTTTCGGTGGGTGGGCTCCGACCGGTTTAAACACCACTACTATTTAATGATTAATTACCTCCATCCATTTATTAGAGAGAAGGGAGAAAAACAGATGCCTTATTTTGTCTTAAAATTTCCAGAAGAAAAAGGAGAGAGTAAGGAAAAGAAGTTTTCTCTATATCGGCCAGCTGTTTTGCCTTCTTTCCAAACACTTCATTTAAAACCAGTATTGTTCAACACTGGCGTTGTGGTCTTGGAATCAGCACTGAGAAAGAGAACCCAGGGTTCGAGTCTTAGTGTCTGTCATCCTGACGGACGATTTCGACATATCTAGCGTATGTCTTCTTGATTTGTTATCGAATTCATCTTACGACAGGATAAGACAACAATATTAATTTCTAATGAGTGGTCGCTATAGGGGGTTCATAAAATAATTGACATTTATCTGAATTATAAAATAAAAATTAAATACAAGTAATTGCATGATTAAAACAATGAAAATATAAGATGTTGAAGGCAATATGTACATCAAATGACTGAAAACTTGATAGGAAATTGATTATTGAGTATTTCATGTTTGATACTATTAACTAATGCATATAGTATACACTATATGGACAAAAAAGTGGTACCATATTGATCACTGATTATTTATCATATTATTATCGTCGAGTACTGTATAAATCATAGTTATTACTATAATGTAAGGTAAAATGCTAATTTCTGCAACATTTGATGTAACGTAGACGGTAAACGTTTACAGAAAAGCCTTCTTTAAGAAAATTGGATTAACGCAGTCAACGCATGTAACGCACACAATGCAAGCGGGTATGAAAAGGTGCCCTAATGTTTTCGGGCGATATGTCCCTGTACAAGGTAAATATATATAATACTATGTAATATGTTCCTAATAACAAAATAGTACATAGTGTATATACTTTATGGATAGCTAAATGAAAAAGGGGTCTCGCGGTGTTATTCCGCGGGCCTACAGGTTGAGAATTCCCCCCCTTTTTCGGGCGATATCCCCCATTATACTACTACCGCAGTAGTGTTTATAATCATAGGCTCTACGAGAGTATAATTTGGTGTTTGTAGCCCACACTGCGGGGAGCAGACTGTGGCACATTTTATTATTGATGTATTTAATTCACATCAAGTTTTGTAAGAATCCATAGCGCCCTGAGATAGTTCAAGTTTATAATCTGCAGTCGAACCTCACAGCAACAAAAAATTGAACTTTGAGTATCATAAGATAGATTGAAGAGAGGTCTCCTTACACCCATTGACGTACGTTAGATGTTATTTTAAGAACCTGCTCTTGCTCTGTTAAGCATCCAATTTACTGAACTATGTAAGCGTAAAGTTTCTACAAAGAGCAAAGCAAAAGTATTAATATAATAAAAAAAAACCCACTATAATTCAGGTTGAAATAAATAATAAAGTGCCGTATATTATTTTGTAAAGTAATTTTACTATACATAATAAGAAAGTATTCGCTATCACCGTTAGAGCTGAAAAAAAAACCCGCATCATCAGACCCACTGTCGCTAATATCTAATTCCCGATAAATTTCAGTATCGCGATATCGATATAGATTAATTTTCGCCGCCACGATTCATAATTACACTAAAACAATCGTTTAACAAACCAAAACGCAACACATTTGCATGAAATTAACGGTAACGCGCGACTGAACACGTGCAATGAAATATCGACAGCAGGTATACGAACTTTAAAGCACTAGTGAATACACTAAAGATCGAATCAAGAGACATATGTGCCGGTCCCTAGAGACTGATGCGAAATAATAAAGCTTACAAATAGATCTTACTCTTTAACAGTCATTTAAATAAGTCGGCTACACTGGCGCACATGTGGGACATCGGTCCACTGGAATTGCCCGAGCGGCACATATTTGGGACACCAGTCTCTGGCGAAATTCTAGTGGAGGATAGGTGGGACGGTCAGTCTGTATTTATGGATTTTTTTAACATGTCGGTAGCGAACGTGTTAATTAACGGTGAAATATAGTTGAAAATGTAGGTGAAAATATCATTGACAGAAACACTAATAAATGTTTCCAAAAATGTGGCTATTTGAACAATCATGTACTCAGCGGTGAAATTTAATTCTAAAGACGGTGAAAATATTTCGCGCTTTTCAAAAAGAATATACTATTAAATTTGAATTTGTAATATGTCGTCTTAGAAGGACGCATATGAATCAAAATCGATGTCATAGTTGAAAAGGAAAGTTGAAAACGTCTCATTAACTCATTATGAACGAAATAAAATATTAGTTGAATAATAATTTAAAATTCAATCTGTTTTCAACATACAAATGAGAACATGATAGGCACAGTTAGTTTCATTCTATTTACTTTCAAGTGCAGTTTTTATGCAATTAACTTAGAAAGATACACGTGAAGCGTATTCTATGGCATAGTTCAATACAACAGTTAAAAACACGTCATATTAACGTCCTATAAATGAAATCAAATTTTCATTGTATTAAAGATTGAAATTTAACGTGTTTTCAACATGCAAAACAGAAAACAAAATAATAGTTACCGATAATAGTATTTAATTAGATTTGCACTATAATTTTTATTCAATTAAATTACAAAGAATCCCAGGAAAAGAAATCTAAACCATAGTTTAAAATAATAGTTGAATACATGTCGTATTAACATTATACCAACGATAACAAGTCTTTGTTGAAAAATAATTTAAAATTAAAGGTACTTTTATCAACCTATAACGGTTAGTCGACGAAATAAACAAACAAACAAAAATGTTGAAAACACGTTTATGTGCTACTGAAGACGGTTGCGAAAGTCGAAGCACGACCCTAGCAGATGAACATAAATTATGTGTGTGTTTGAAAATAAGATTTTGAGAAAGATATATGGGTCGAAATGGGACAAGATGACCGGAAGAGGGAGGAGACTGTATAATAAAGAATTCCGCGGACTGTATACGATTCACTCGATGCTGTAAAATCAATGAAATCCTGAAGACTAAGATGCGCAAGTCATGTAACTCGGACTGAAAGACATACTGTATAGTCAACCGTAGTTGATATACCTGAGGAAAAGAGGCCGTTGGGAAGATCTATACGTCGTTGGGGGAGACAATATTAGGGATTTGGGATTTCCGAGAAGTAGAAGTTCGAAGTGAAAACTGGCTTGATCTTGTCCAGGATCCGATGGCGATTGTTTGTAACTGCGGCGATGAACTTGTAAGTTTCGTAAGTGATAGAGTTAGAATGAGGTCAATACTTATCCATTATGTAGTTTGTATCTTCATGTTCGTGTTTGTTATCTTGTCAACAGTACCAGATTTGGTGACCCGGATTTAAATGTAAGGAAGGAAGTTTGTTTACTTGAGTTCTGTGTAAGTACTGTGCCGGATAAAGGAACGTCTAAAGTCATTGAACTAGTAACAGTAAAGTACGTGATTCACTGTACATATACGGTAATGTACAGAAAGGCTTGAAAGGTCAAATCTCTTTTTTCATTTCCGTTAAAGTGAATTATTTCTATGTGATATCCGTCTTATGTACTTTGTTGTGTTTCTTGTGTAGATCCGTTTCTTAACCATCTTCTCATTAAAACGTAATGTTTCTCAGTAGTAAATATATTTCAACAATGCGTTGTAGGAATGGATCTCCAGAAATCTTCGTACAGTACTATATAATTAATCACTCGGTATCATTCATTTCGTCGACAGCTCATTTTGTCGCCATGTACGTTTCGTCGAAAACTTATTTTGTCGACAGGTAAATTTCCTCCAGTAATAATTTTGTCAGTATATAAGTCCATCAACAGCTCAAATTTTAGACTACTCATTTTGCCTACAGCTAACTTACGTTACGGTTTATTACGGGAAATTACGTTTATATTCATGTAGAAAACGTAATCACCACAATAACTGCATGTGTAATTTTCCTATTTCGTATACTCCTATTCTCAGTTTCGTATTTTACAGTGTAGGGTATCGGAAGAAATCAGGGAATGTCAATTTCTAGCAATTTTGTGCTGTATTACCCATTCTATTGGCGAAAATTGGAACTACAAAATTCAAAGGACGAAGGAAAACACTTCTAAATGACCACAGCAGACAATATTTCATTTGTCAAGCGATTAAAGTATTCAACTTGATTTACCCAATAAACCCGTTTTGTAACATTTCTTGTATTCTCCCGTTACTCTTCAAGTACTGTGTAGACTGCGTACGTTAATTATGGCCAGTAGATGAACATTGTCACTCTTAAATAGAAAATTAAGTCATCGTTTGTCTTTTATATTATTTTGATAAGTTTTGTTTCAATTCAATGTATTTTGTTGTAGTCTCCTGAGCATATTACACTAAACACTAAAATTTACACTATGAAACCTTGTTTTTCTTCCAAGTGTGTAAATTAAAAAAAAAACTGCTGGAAGTGTAATAAAGGAATCTGGTCTTGTAAACCAATTATATGCAGTATATATTTGATGTCACACATAGTGGTATTAGTTTGTTATGGAGTATCATGAGCAACAAAGTTACTAAATAAAAATCAACATTTTACTGCCCGATGTTCGAAATACAATGTATTATTTAACTTACGTATTAAATACACATTTTTAAAGCACAACACAATGTTTCGACTATGTCTGTAGCCTTTATTAAGTGCACTGTTAACAGAATCATTTAAAAAGAATTGTGAATACTGATTGTTGCTAGACCATATTTATTTCTTTGTTTGTGTTTAACTTCAACGATATGGTTGTAGGGCAAAACGTTTACAATATAAATACTTTAACTTCAAAATATGATCTGATTTTCGTCATATTTCATATCTGTGGGTTCCAGAGACCGAAACACATTAACTCCAAAATATAAGATTTTCGTGAAATTTCATATCTAGGATTTCAAATGATTTCATGATGGCATCTATATTACACAGTCACGCAGACAGGAAAAAGAAAACCCAACATTCAAACTGAATAATAAATATAACAATAAGAATGATTATTTAATGCTTTAAGCTTGATGATTCGGAAGGCCACAATCACAATCACTGCAAGACCGTGATCATCAAATATGTCTTCGAAATCATTGGAAAGGTCTGTATGAACTGCTTTCTCATTTGCCGCCAAACACATTAACAGGCCATCAGAACCTCCTGCCTCTTCCATCCCCATGTATGGTCCAACTCCTTCAGGAAACATTTCATCCGCTACAACGGTAGGCTTCATGTTAGCGGTTACCTGCTTATAATTATGGAAAGTGACAAACGTTCCGTCAAATAAATCAAAATTACAGTAGGAATATCTCATCTAATTCCTTGCCTTTGGGTATGGCTCCCTGGATTGAAGCTACATTACCTCTTTGAATTGCCATGCTTATTCTTTGGATAAGAAAGGTGCTTGCTCTATCATCACCAGATGATTGTGTGATACGCTTACCTATTTCTTTTATGAAGTTGAGGCCTTCTTTTCCCCATGAACCACTGGATTCGATAGCAATGGGTATGAAATGGTACTTCTGTGTAAGATTATTATATTTTCTTCTTTTTTCCGCTTCTTTTCGACTGGCGATGTTTCCCGCCTGGATTGAGGAAAAAGGGAGGTTGGAAGGAGCGAACGTCGTGTCTGAGCAAGTGAAGTCTCAAATTAATGGTTTGCCTCTCTTCCAGGGTAACAGAGTCATCCCATCTGGTCTTTTACACTCTGTTCTGCTACATCCAATAGGTTCTCGTACTGCAGGAATGCCAGCTGAGATTAGTGCTCTCAATATAATGTCATTAACATTCGAGTGACGAGGATGCCTACCTGCGCTCTTTGAACAAGAAAGGCCATGTAATCCTTTTTTATTTACATCTGTTTTACATGCCTGACATTTGTGACTTTCACAAATATCTGCACCCAGGCGAATTCCAACTGCTATTCGGAAACTTTCATTACTTAGGTGAAGGCCGAGAGGGGGCGAAGTTAGAGCTTTGAGCCAAGCACCTGCTTCGAAGGAAGACGCAGCAATTATTCTGGCTTTGTCTTCTAAGTTTTCTGCAGTCTGGAGTAAGAACGAGAGGTGTGATTTGATAATGGGTTCATCCCATGTAAATTGCTTTGATCTAGTATCAAGGTCGGGCAAGAATGATCCAACTAATAATGACCAATTTGAAGAGCAAGTCTCAATCTCAGAATCCCTATGAGAACTGATATCATTTTGGAGAAGTGATTCTATCAGGCATCGGGAATCATAGAATGACGCCAAGAAGGCGGGAATAGCCAAATCTAAGGCGCGACGAATGCCTAATCCTCCAAAATTGACAGGGAGAGAAGCCTGAAGCCATGTGTGGTCAGGAAGGAAACAATTTATGATGGATTCTCAACCAGATTTAATGGTGTTATCGTAACGTTAAAGAAGATCTTCTTCTCTCCAAGAAGGCGAACAACGCAGAAAATATAATAATCGTGGTATGGTAAAAGAAGATCTTAGTAAATAAAGTGCTGAGTGAGCAGAAATCGATTAAAGACGTGAAAAGTATGTTTCAAGTTTGGCTATTTTCCCAATTAATAAGGATCTTCTTGCTTCAGTAGAGAGGGCAGCACCTAGAAGAAAAGCATTTGACGGAGACATTAATTGAATGCCTGGAACCACTTCGTTGAACATTGTGAGAAGTACGTGTGTGTGTTTGTTAAGAGGGTTATTTTTGTTTTCTTTAATGCTATACACGTTGATGGCGTTTCTCCATTTTTAGTTTAAAACTTCCGTATTCATTTTCATTAACATTATTCGGAATGTAGCAAATGCGATATCCTTCTCTATACACAATAAATGTAGCATGAATAATGTATGTGTACGTCTATTGCATTTCGTGTTGAAGCACAGTAAAGAACTAAAGTCATTTAGTCCAGTGTCCGATTTGTACAATTTCCAGAGAGAGAGAGAGGGGGGGGGGGATTCTCTAAAAAAAATGAGAATACCGCTTTTATTGGTTCATATTCCAGGCTTAGAGGATATTTCAGAAAGCAGAACCAGGGAAGATTTTTTGCAGAGAGAAGGAAATTCCATCCATCCCTCGGTACAAATCAAACACTGATTTAGTCATTTCTGCTCAACAGCAGATTGATTAAGAGGGCTCCTCGCTCCAGACCCCCCCATTTTTACATTTTTCAAAATATTAAAAAAAAAAACTAAGAGTGCTAACAAAAATATAAATTCATAGCGCACTAGAACTTACAAATTACTATGAAATGCAATGGACTGCGATCTCGAAATCTTGTCGATTGATGAATGCTCAGACTTCAATTAAATATTTGAAAACGTATCACTCATCAATGGACAAGATCTCGAGATCGATGTCCATTGCATTCCATAGAAATTCGTGAGTTCTAGTGCGCTATGAATTTACATCTTTGATAATACTCTTAGTATTTTTTTTTAATATTTTGAAAAATGTTAAAAGTTGGGGGTTGGAGCGAGGAGCCCTCTTAAATAAGGAAACTATCACCACTGCAACAGGTATTACTATCTTTGAAATTTCAACAAAAGAATCCACCAACGAAATATAATCCTTGAGATATAGAATAGTGACCAACAAGTAGAAAAATCTCTAACAATTTTCGACTCCAGATGAAACTTAAACTATTTTCTTAAAAAAGAAAGCACATAAACCAATTTGCAGGTAATAATGTCTATTTCTTTCCTAGACTCAAAGAATTTTATTATTGCCTAATTTCTTTATTCAGTTAGTACTAGACTGTCCTACCACTTAAGTGGTTTCTTTAGTACGTATGTACCATCCGACAAAATGACTTGTGGACGAAACGTACCTGTCGATGAAGTGAGCTATCGACTAAGTGGCTTGTCGATGAAACGTACTTGTCGACTAAGTGACTTGTCGAAGAAACGTACCTGTCGATGAAGTGAGCTGTCGACGAAGTGGCTTGTCGATGAAATATACGTGTCGATAAAACCCACATAGCAACAAGCATATTCCAAAAATATATAAGGGATATTCCCCAGGGAATTTGGGAATATGCCTAACACATGTCAGGATATTCCTGACCTAGACATGGAACATATGAATGTCCGCTAAATGAATTTTCCAGGAATATTCCATTGGAACATTCCAGGAATATTTTATGCATGTACTTATCATAGACAGTGATTAATTTTGGGAATATTCACATGTTCCATGTATATACCATGAATGGATCTGTAATTTCCCAGCATATTCTAGGCATATTCCCTGGAGAATATTCCATGTATATTTCTGTCACGTGAATATTCCTTATACAGGGATTAAAGAAAAGATGGTTACATACCTTGAAAGGCGAATCCTGACATCAAAACCAGAGAAAAAGTTCATATCAGCATGGTACGAATTCCGCTTCGTTTTCGAGATGCACTGTTTGCAACTTAGAGCTACAAAATCGATTACTTGTAATTGTAAATACAATTAATATTTTGCCATAAATCTTAAACGATGCACTAAAATAAAGTTTAGTTTTCGGAAGGTGATTTGCTTCTATACAGTGGACATTACAAGTTAAAAACTGATGCCATCAGGTTTTGCCAGACATGTATATCTGTTATTTTTCAAATGGCACTACATCAGTTTATTAGATATGTGGTATCTCTAGTGATTGTAAGCAACAATTGTGAAGTATAAAACATAGTATTGCAAACTGTGAATATTCTATTAGATTAATCATGAAATATTGGAATGTCTCCTCAAAGGAAGGGGAAAAAATTCAGTTTTCAACACTGCGTTCTGTACTTCACATATGTTATTTATATCAGAATTTGGAACGTATCTTCCTTATTCCAGGACTTCCATGTTAGGAATATTTCACTTCAATTATATTTATTAATTATCACTACTTCTGACATCTGTGAATTATTGTAATTTGGTTTGATTGAACACTTTAACACGAAGAATAACAATATTTTTCTTTCTGAATATTTTTATGGTTTGGGAATATGTAAGGAATATTTCCTACATATTAATTCGATGATGACAAATAATATACTCGTTAGGAATATTCCAAGCGCACTCACAATGTGCCAGGAATATGTCTGAAACCCGGGAGTTAAAGAGGAATATTCTTGGAATATGATGTACTATGTGGGAACATACCTCTCGACGAAGTGAGCTGTCGACAAAGTGACTTGTCGACGAAACGTACCAGTCTATAAAACGTACCTATCGACGAAGCGAGCTGTCGATAAAGTGGCTTGTCAACGAAACGTACCTGTCGACAAAATGGCTTGTCGACGAAACGTTCCTGTCGACAAGGTGACGTCGACAAAATGATTGTCAACAAAACGAACCGAAACCGTAATCACAAACAGGTGAATCTATTGCGTACAAACCTACACGAATAGAAGTATTGTACTTATTTTGCGAACATTATTAATCAATCTTCGAGCATTACTTTATCAATCATCTTATCACCACACTCCTTTCTGAGTATTTAGAGGATGTCAGTGAGCAGTGGTCTACACCCTTTTGTTGTCCCAAGAACTCGATGACTTGTCTCTGTTTCTGCTTCATATCCATTTTCCATCTTCATGGTAACTATAGACTTACTTATTACACACATATTCGAGCATTAGTAGAAACAATTGATCCAGTTTCAGCCAAACTTGACATAATAGTATAGGAAAATACCCTTAAGGCTTTAATTCTATTATAACATTAAAACATTTACTGTTTCCATAGTAACAAGGCTGAATTATTAAACATATTCGAGCATGTTGATGGAACGATTGAATTGAATCTTACCAAACTTGACATAATAGTGCAGGGAATACCGTTAGAGCTTCAACCACACCGGAATATTAGAACATGTACAATTTTCATAGTAACGAAACTTAATTAATTTATAAAACATTGCATTAAATGTTAATCATTTGCATATCTGAATTGTGTAGACCTCGGGAAAGAAGTATACGTCCTAGTTAAATTCTAGCTATACAAAGATAGGCGTATTAATTTTTGAACGTCAATCAAATATCGCGTTAAGCAAGAGATACCAGTATAATGGTTTGCATTGTAAATCCATATGTAAATTAAGTAAGAAAAAGAGACAGAGAGAGGAACAAGTACGAAACATTGGTTTCTACTATGGCTAAAACAAACACGCCTTTTCAAAGAATATTGAGTGAGTTCTTTACCATTATACCTGTAGGGTAAAGAAAAAGGGCAAGGTGCTACAAATCATTCGTAAGAACTTTTTTTTAAAAAAGGAAGTTACGAATTGTGTTTCTTATATAATTGCTAGTGATTATGCAAGAGTTCAACATGTTCATCGAAGGAGCGGTCAGAAGTAGGAATTTACAATTTGCCGGAAGAACGAGAAAGGCACGTCTATACGTCACTTAAAAAATGTATATTGAATTTTTTTTTTAGATATGTGTAGGAGATCAATAATGAGAATAATGGAAGGAAAAGACAGAGAATGTTATAAGAAATTGGCAGAGCTAGAAAAGGACTAGAATCGAATGACGAAAAGAAAGCATAAGATTTGTTGAGCAGGAAACTTGCTTTTACAATAGATATAAATTTTCTCCCGCCAATTTATACTTTAGGAGTATTACAGGATGAGTGTTTTAAATAATATGTATCTTTGAATATTTATAAATTAAAACACATCTTAGGGAAGGAGTCAATACAGTAGGTGTTTGTGCGAGAAAATTCGATTATTATTTGTTCATAGAGTAGAACAAGTTTTCCACATACAAAGAAAGAATGCACTTTGGCAGATACTTAAAATATAAATTAAATGGTACATGACAGAAAATAATAAAGACTAGGAAGAAATGTTTTCCGGAGAAAGAAATTAACATTTAAAACACTATTAATTTTTCATTTATTCAGTTTCGTAAATCGTCAATAACTTGGCATTTATTTAGTTGCGACCCCTTACTACTTGAAATATCTAAGATCTATTTGAAAGCAAAGAAATGACATTATAATCTCATTTTCACATTTTTGGAGCTCTGTTTTTTTGTTTTTTGCTTTGTACCGCGGGAGCTTGTGACTAATTAACCCGTGCTCAAATTTTAAAAGAATATTTGGTAA